>VWPU01010662.1:0-143002 GCA_013398955.1 Callaeas wilsoni
ATTGGGGCTGTGCAGCTTTTTACATCCTTCCCCTGTGGCCTGTAGATAAGAGTAAGCTGTGCTGTGTAAGTTACAGCGCTAATCAGCATACTGAGGTAGTTGAAAGTTTCTGGCTCCTGTGACAACCATAAAATCCTTTGAATGATTTCTGGGGTTGTAGGTGAGAAGCAGGGCCTGTCAACAGCTCCCTTGGGTCTCCTTCAAGTTGCAGTGTCGTGCAACATGAATTGAAGGCCTAAATAATTTGGATACATGATTGATAGGAGAATTTTGTCTTTAATCCATTAAGCCTTCCTCTGTAAACAAGATTTTTGGTTGTAGGTGAAAGTTTAATGTAAACATATGCCTTTGTACTTTTTAAAAAAAAGCTCCATACTTGCGCTCTCTCCACTGGCACCAGGTGACTTACTCTGCTGCTGTTGAGTCATTTCAGTGCAGGACATTTTTCAGTTTCTGTCTACTTGGACCAGAAGGAAACTACAGTCATTATTCAAGACCTTGCTCTTCTGACGGAATGGTATTCATAAACCCAAATTGTAACAAACTTCTGCAGAAAGTGACTAGAATGTACATAGCAAAAATGAACTGTGGCTGCTGGCAGGCAGGAGCATCCCTGTTTGGGTGGTTTAGGAGAGCTGAGCAGAGTTCTGCGCAGAAGTATGCTGTCCTGAGGACCTCTGTGAGCCAGCTTCTTGTGAGGGTTTGGATAGCAGTGTGTGTCTGGGGAGGGGCTTTAACTCTGAGTGCACTTTGCAGAGGTGTTTGTCACCTTTTCTTTTGCCTTGCTCCCTTTCCCCTGTGTGTGCATGCAATCTCTAGAGTGGCTGAAGCAAAGCTTTGCTGTTCTCTGCAAGTGGCAATAAACCATATGAAAGCAATGCCTGTAAGGCACATTGTTTGGGCCCTCTTATGATGTATGACAGATTCTATGAAACATTTTACTTTCAGGAATTGATACAGGCTTTAAAAACAGTCTTCTGATAAAGCGACATGCCTGGAATAAACTTGTCACTGCATTCATTTGAATTATTTTTCGCACACTTTGTGAAATACTTTGGTTCATTGTGTTAAAAGCCCCTGAAGTTAGGGAAATTTGCTTTGCTGTAACTAGATTTGAAAAACACATGTAGGTGTCAGACAGTGTTGACAACGCATGACCTGGATTATCCTGAGTACAATCACATTATTAGCTATTTAGGTTTTCAGTTTTCAGATTCCTGTATTATGTAGATGCAGTAACTTGAATAACAAGATACTTTGCCTGCAAAGGTATGTTTCTTGTTTCCACTGGCATGAAGTTTCCCAAAATTTATTCGTTGAGTACTTCATACATGTTTTGTCTTATTTCAGAATTTTCTCTTTTACAGTCTACCCTACCATTATCAAGGTGCAACAGCATGGGACACCGTGCTGTTGTTAGTGGCGTGTTGTGATGTATAGTACTGTTTACCCTATTTTTTATGGTTATTTCACTGTTTTCTAATGTTATTTCACAGTTAAGATGCACCAGTAGTTTGCATTAGTTCATATTCTTAATCTTTTTTTCATTCCCTTTTCAATTATAAATATATGTTTGTGCCTGTTCCTTTCTTGCTGTTAATTTGTAGAATCATCCTCTATAAAAATTCAAAGCATGTTGCTGATGATGGTTAGTTTCCAAGCTCATTGGTAGGGTGGTTGTGCTTGACAAGGGAGTAAAATGTGGAAGTGCTGACAAGTGGCTGATGGCTGATTCTTGGCCCCAAGCGCAGGATTGCGATATGAAAGATTATTATTATCTGTCACACAGCAAGAGCCGTTATTTCCTAACTTCGGCGCCGACTTTATTTAGAAGCAGAAGTGGAGGCTGGGCAGAGTTCCTCGTGGTGAGAAGCAGCTCCCTGCAGATGCCCAAATTAGCTGGGAATGATGGCTGAAGCCGGCAGGGGGGTAGTGCCACCGGCGTGCTCTCTGCCTGGGCCGCGTTACTCTGGTGAAGGCCCTCATGACTTCAGCTGCTACTGCAGCATCTTCTGCAACTGCACATTTGCAAATGTGCCACTCTGCTCCACAGACCTCCAGAGAGCACTGGCACCACTGTGACAGCCCAGGATATATCTTTGGCTGCTCCAGATTCTGTTTCTGATACTGTTTTTACCAGCTCTCTACCCATAGACTGCTCAGCCTAGCACTGAAAATACGCTGCTATGGCAATTCACAGATTAATACCACACTATTTTGACTTTCCATGAACTCTATTCATCATAACAGTGTTACTTAAAACACAATTTGTTACTACCTTTTTTCATTATATTGTGATAATATTTTTATTTATGATGTGTCCAAGCCTGATGGCATTGTTAAGTCCTCTTTAAGGATTTCAGGCATTTACTTTGTATTTCCAAGCTGGTCATCTTGTCTTATGCTAACATGTTTCATTACTATACATTTAGTACCAGATGTACCTTGTGCTGGCTTCTGTTAGACTCCTGCTAGATTCCAGATGTCCCTGATCTATAGAGTCTGGTATCTAGCTCTGCAAAAGCTGCAAGATGCAATGTCAGCCATTATTGCTTCATTTTGCAACTGCAGTCATGAGACTTGGTGTTTTTCAGACCTAGGAATTCTTTGTTAGACTACTGACTCGGCATAGTGTTACCCTAAATTACAAGGGTCACAGTTACTTCTGGGAATTCATAAGAGGTCAGGATGTCTCCAGGAAATTATTTAAATAAAAAAGGTCCAGTGACCTTAGGAAAACCAAAAGATTCAGTCACATGCCTGGCAGTTAAGGAGCAAATATAGTAGTGAAAAACAAAAGTAACAAATGTTGAAATGTTAGCCTGAGGCTGTAGTTTCATGAAGATGTTAAGCTTGCATTGCCACCAAAAAAAAGAGCCATTTTTCCTTTTTTTATTCTTCCTATGTTCTGGTACAAATGTTTGGCTGCATGGTGGGCCAGATGAGGAGAATGATCAGGGTTAGCATTAAACTAGCAAGAAAAAAGCTTGTTTTTAATAGCAGGTCTGTTCCTTGCCTACCTCCTCACACTGCTTCACGAGCACTTGATCTGACAGGCAAAGAGTGTTGCAGGACCTGCAGGAGCAGAGAGATCAGCAGCACTGCTTTTTATTTGGTTGCAGGTGAAAATAGTTCCAAAAGTTCTATGAGAGAGTGATGGTTTGTCAGACTTTTTAAAAGCTGTTTCATAGTCATTCAATTAAATCAACCGCTAAAGAAAATTGCTCTCGTTAGTTTCCATTATGAATGTTGCTCTTCACTTTTCTCTTGTGTTGGGAAGGTATAAGTATTGGTCATTGTCCAGAAAAACCATCATTGCAGTTGCATACAGAATTCTTCTTGCACAGACCCATTCTCTCCTGCCAGTTCTACGTCTTGTAACCACAGAACTGTTTTGGAGTTGGATTTTGTTACTGACACAGCTGACTTGAGCCAGAGGCCTATTTATTCACAGCTTTTAACTTTGAGGAAGTAACTTCTCATTCATGTAGCAAGAGTAATGGAAAAGACAAGAGGAACTTAACAGTTATTTTTAGGAAAAGATAGTGTTTATCCCAGCAAAACTAAAAGAGTTGTTGAGACATTACAAACTTGAAACCTAGACAGTTGTGGTTTTGTCCTTCCATAATTATTTTAAAGTGAACGAATTTCTCTTAATGCATACTCTACAGCCCAGTCAGGCTGAGTAGTCCTCCACATACACTTTTTATTTCTATGCAAATTGATATTTTCCTATGTGGTGTGTGAAAAAAACACTAAAAAGCTGGAAATCAATAATGCCAGAAAAATAGTTAACCTGATAATGTACTTTCAAATGCACAAGGAACATTTTGAGCATTTTCACAAATAAAAGTAATATTATTGAACAAGTGCGTCAGCATAACAGCTGACAATATCTTTTGTAGCAGACTGGAAGATTCAGAAGGAGGAAGTATTGAAGGGTGTACAGATGCCATTAAAAAGGCTACTAAGATGGTAAGGTATGAAACCAGCCTGCCTGCCTTGCCTGGCATCTGGAAACTGTGGAAATCGCCTGTCTAAGGAAAACAGAACAGAAAATGAAAGGGACAGTAAACTGGAAGGAATTGCTCTGTTGAACATGGAGAGCCCTAGCACTTTGGCTAACATGATGTTGAGAAATCTTAGGCAAAGTTCTGGTGCAAGTTTTGGGTAGTGGCCAAGGGCTTTGACCTGGGGATAGAAGCAGTTTGTGTAATGCCTCTGTGGGGGGAGAAAAGAAAAGAATTAAGGAAAGTTTTGGTGGCAGGTTCAGTAGGAGATCTTGCATGCAGTTGCATCCTTGGATAGAATTAGGAGGGCTGTGCAGCCAGATTCCAAGAATTAGTTAATTTGGCAGGAAGTTTCATCCTTGCACAGATCAGAACTGACATGAAGTCATCCCTACTCACAGTGTGTTGTCAGAAGTGGAAATGGTTTTGGCCCCAGAGGCAGAGCCAAGGGATATTGAGGTGAAGAGTCATGCAAGTATGACATGCCCAGATGTATCATGGAGTGGGGAAATCTGGGTTAGCTACTGGATGAGGCACTTGCAGCAAACAAAGCAGCAGAGGTTTTTGACACGGAGTTCTGTACAGTTTAGGAGTTGGCATTTGGTATAGTGTATTAAGACTGGGTTACTTCTGTACAGAAACCTTTCAGTGTCTGATTTAAAATCCATGAAAACTAGCAAAAAACTGAAAATACAAGGTAGGTAAGCATCATTAGAAAGGTGGTTGGCAATAGATCCCTTGAATAGGAGTCAGAACTATTTTTCATCGCTTGCTATTTTGAGAATTATGGGAATTAAAAGGCAGACAAGCTTTTATTATAAAGACTGCAAACCCAACCAGCACATGTTCTGCAGTCATGTTGTAGGAAGGTCTGTGCCAAAAACTGGGTAAACAAGTGTGAACTGACCACTTCTGGGAGTGGGCAGAGTGATTGAAATCCAGCACATGAGTTTGTTTGAACTATGCCTTTGCTGTGTTTTGGGGCTTCCCCACCGTTTGTGTTGTGAAATTCATTGCTTGATGCAAGAGTGACACACTGCTCAAGAGGTTATTTGATGTTAATGTTTAGAAACATAACGCAAGCTACATTATCTTTGTGACCAAAAAATATTTATTGTGGAACTGGACCACTTTCTGGCAGTCTGCAGTGTAAAGGAGACAGATCTTTCGCAGCTATTTCATTATGTAAGGTATTAAAGGTTGTATTAGATTTTCAGCTTTTCACTGTAAACACTGGACCTAACACAGAGAAATTACTACTACACTGAAGGGAATTATTTTTAATAAGCAGACAACTGATTAGTATACAATATGGAAAACTTTGAGGATTTTATTTTCTTCCTTACTCTTCTTGTTTTTCAAATCCAAAAATGTAGTGTGGGAGATAGAACTGCTTTCGAAATAAAAATTTAACAAAGTCTTTGAAGAGGAAAAGACAAATTTGTCATAAAGAGATTCTTCATGCGTGCCATATATCTTCATGAAAACTTAATTGTTAAGATCCTGTAGGAAACCTATTATAAACCTCATTTCATGAGGTTTATGATATGAAGGCTCTGATGTTTTCTGAATATACAAATACTGCTTTGAATGTGAGAGAAGAGTTCTTGAAATCATAACAGCAAAGAGAGTGTTGTCCTGTGACATTCTGGAGGCCTTTGCTACTAGGAGTTTTATTCTAATTTCCTAATGGAACAATTCTTTTTTTAAGAGCATCTGTTTATTTGCCCTATTCCCATTGATTTTTCTGAACCCTCTGCATGACATCAGCTAGAGTTGACAACAGCGGTCTTTAACACAGTTATAAGAACATAACAGTTTTGTAAATTGAAAGCTGAATAGAGGAATGTGACACAAATTAGTGCTTCTAACTGAATGAAAACCTCAATTTCGAGAGGCAACAGGCAGTGGCCAAGCCACACAGGTGTGCTGGCCAGTCAGTCAGTACCTGTGCTGCTCTGAAGCAGTCCCAGCATCTACTATCTCTTTCCCAGCTGTGCAGGTGTAGGATACGAGTGGAAGCTGGGGCAAGATTTGGGAGCAGGGTGAGGTGATTAGAAGGCACTGGGTGCAAATCTGTGATTCTCAAAAGCTTCATTAATTCTGCTGCTCGTGAAAGAATTATTAGATGCCTTTGGATGCCACGTTCTTCATACAAAGATGAAATAATTTAATAGCATGGAAGTATACACAGAAGTTTCACATATTTCTAGGCAGACAAAACAATTCTTTTTTTCACTTACCTTATGTCATCTTTGTAAAAATAAAATGAGGAAGTTTATCTTCCTGATTTCTCTTTGAGGATAAAAATAAATATTAGTTCTGGAGTATTTTTATTACAATGATGAAGGTTTCATTTCACCTTGTGTTTCAGCTACCTTAATGGAAGTCTTACCAGTTAAGAAGAAAGAGACTTTCTTGAAGTCTCTTTGTGCTAAATGAAAAGTGCTAAAGAAAGGCTGTCTGCAGCTTCCTAGTGAAATGCCAGTCCTCATAGTCTACAGTTCTAGTATTTGCTTTCTGATCCCAAGTGATATTTGCTGCAGATAAGATCCTAAGGGAATGTGGCTCAGCCTGGCAAGCTGAAGGATGGGTTACGTATTTTGTAAACAAGGAAAGGCATCAAATATATGAAATCAGGTTTCTGTGGGTTTGCTGACAGCTCACACCTGGTTGCAGTAATGTACTCTGCTCTTGGCATCTTTACCTGTCACAGACTGACTCAGAGGAAGGAGAATGCCTTGGAGAAGCTTGGGAAGCTTGCTTGGATTTTAGCAATCAAGCTGTAGACAAGGGTGATTAATGACAGAGAAGTAATACAGAATCATGAGGCATAAGGATTTAAAAGAATAGCCTTAAAACAGAGTGATAGCATAGCTGAGTTTGGAAGGCACCTCTGGAAATGGTCTGGGCCAGCCCTCTGCTCAAGCAGTGACAGCTAGAGCCAGTTGCCCAGGATCATGTTCAGTTGGGTTTTGAGTATCTCCAAGAATAGAGACTCCACAACTTCTCTGTGCAACCTGCACCAGTGTTTGATCACCCACACAGTAAGAAAACCTAAACAAAACAACAACAACAAAAAATTAAGAAAAATGTTAGCTATATTACGTTAACCAGAGATCCTGGTCCAGTCCTAGTCCATCAAAATCACTACTTTCCTACTTTTCTGTCTGCTGACCAAATAGCAAGATACTGTACAGACAGGAGCTTGTAGTCTTGAATGCTCAGGGCACAAGTTGTAAGTTATTGCAGATTGATGCCACACCGTGTCCCAGGCTAGTTTCTTGAAATGTAAACTTACTACTCTATATTTATTAAAAATGTCATTGTGCCTGGAAAATAAAAGGACAGGATAAGAGGATGTCAGGAAAGGCTGAGGGGAATGTGTTGTGGATGGAGTGACAGAACAGGTGAAAAAATTCCCAGGAGTAAATGTTGCCCATGGAGTCCGTTAGCCGATGCCAGAAGACTGGGAGGTCCAAGACATGTTGTTATATTGCAGTGTTGAGCACTGATGGAGTGTGTCTGCCTCTGTTGCCAGGGCTCTCCTATTAGAGGAGTATCTCAAGCACAGATGGCTCAGGTAACTGTTCTGGGCTGGTCTCAGGAATGCACTTCATCCTTTAACAGGCAACTTCAAACACAGAAGCTTTTAGAGGTGTATGTGTATTTCTTTAAACACCACATAGCTCCATGCTGGACAGCACTGAAATAATTTAATTTTCAGTTGCCTGTCTTGAAAAATTTACTTGTGTGATCGTGCTATCAATCCTTTTTTCCTCACCTTCATAGCACAGTAGTCATTTAACACAAAGGATACATATATGTAGACCAAAGATTAAAGTGATGAGAAATCTGAATACGTGCAGGGTAATTAAGAGGTAAATACAGCCCTGGACATAAGAGCAGGTAGCATGAGTAGAAGAAAAAAAATTAACATGTATTCTGAACTGGAAGATAACACTGATGCCTTTTATAAAGCTGTTCCTGTATCATTTGAAATCAGCAGAGAATCAGTCAGAGGAGAGAAGGCAGATGATAAATGATTCATTTGCTTGCCTCCTCCTTGAGATTCCTTTCTTTGCCATCTTGAGTTAACAGATGTCTTAAAGATTACAAATTCACAGGAAAATAACGCAAGACAATGGGCAGCCAAGACAGTATTCTGATAGTCTAAATATTTTGTTCTTTGTATTTTATCAGCTATTGAATCTCAAAATCTAGAAAAGCTCTTGTATTAAGGAAGGACTTTGCTCACAAACGCTTTGGTTCAATGAGGCTGTCGATGAGAAGTGGTTCTTCTATATTTGAACTGTAACCTGTTTTGTTCATTGTGACCCAGCCTCTGGTTACAGGCAAGTCAGCTGGGCCTGGGGAAACGTGAAGACTGATTTTGTGTTGTGCTATATGTCAAATATCAAAGTCTTTTTGCAGAACTTTGTGAACATCGGTGGGAATGAATTTCAAAGGACACTTGTCTTCTTTAATGATGTGAAATCTGTCGAGGTTAATTCAGAACAGTCTGTTTTTGGCTTCAGTAGGGGACCATTTCTCTGCAGTCACTATTCGCTAAGTGGGATTCTTGCCTTAATACGCTATTCCCTTTAGGGATCGGGAAGTTCACCACCCTGGTCTGTATTGAAGATGCCAAAGAATACTTTAAGAATACTGAGACTTGTTACAACAAAACTTTTGCCACCCAAAACAAGTATGACAGTGTGTTCTTTGTGGGTTTCTGCATTGAAAACGCACTGCATTTAAAGTACCAGAAACAGAGTAAGATGTGAAGTAATTATTCTGACTCAAAAGGGGTTATCGATATATTCGCTCTTTAAGAAGAAGGCTAGATACATTGGTGAATATTTTATTGTTGATGTGTGTCTCTGTGCTAGCTGAAGTGAAAACTGAAGGACTGACAGCTCTGAAGCGGCTGCCAATACTGTGCACTGTAAAAGTACCGAGGGGCCGTGTTTGCGTAGTCACTCCGTGCTTGTCTGCAAGCAAATGTGTCGCCATGAAGCGCCAAGTTCTGTGCTGCAGCGTTGGTCTGCAGTTAGATGGACTCTGTCTGTCTTCTTCTGTTTCCTCATACAAATTTGGCTTTGTTCGCTAAGCTATGCGGAGTTCAGAGGTCTTTTACATGCATACGTATCCATTGCAAATTGATTTGCAAGAGCATGTTTACACCCACAGTGAAGGCCAAATGGTCATCAGATTTGCTGTCATTCCAGCTCCAGGTTAAACTTCATCTGTTGGAAAAGGATATGAAACAGTGCTGTGTTTGCTTTAGCCTGTTGCTACAGAGTCATCATCCTACTTTAGTGCCCTCTTTTTAAAGTATAAATGCTTTCTTTGTCTTTACAAAAGGTTGTTTAAATTGCAGTTTTAGTGCAGGCTTCATTTCTCTTAGTGGGTTGTAAGATACTGAACATCTGTGAACACCACAAAATAATAAAACGAGGTAAGTGATCTAAGATCAGATAAAGAAATGTAATTTACTCCAAAAAAATGGAAAAAAAAAGACTGAAGTAAGTAATAATTTACTTAAAGGGGTATTTCTGTAAGTAAAAAACTATGAATCACCTCAGATGCAACCAAATGATCAGATATTTTGCTTTCTTCATCAACTGTCTTCAAAGGCAAAAGATAGTGAATTATATGAAGCTTTACAAATATTTATATCAATATAAAGTATCTTTTGCGATCAAGTATCTTTTGCGAGGTGCTTGATTTGAAATTTTGTCTGAGATATGGAGTTATAGATTTGCTTTTGTTATTTTTTCATCTTAGGTGTTGTTAGATGCTTAAATAAAGTTTTCCATATTACTGGATTTCCTTACGTGCTGGATTTCAGTAATGTAAGCAGCACACACTTTACAAGAACAGCCAGTATTCATATTAGTTCCCAGGTGTTGGCTTTTGTGGGGATATTTAGACTGGTATTAATAGATGACTTAATATTTACAGATGACTGTATCAGGATATGGAGTAGCTCATAGTAGCTCTGTAAGCAAACGTGCTGCTGCTATTCATAACATACAAAATAATTTTAGCCCTGAGGTCAAATATGAGCATTAGCCTGGAAGTGGAAGTTGTCTGTGGCTGCAGCTGTGCTGTGGGAATGCGGCTGAATGCAAGGCATGACCAAGAGATGGCTGGGAAAAGTCAGTTGAAATTCCTTGATCATTCAATGGCTGCCAATGGAAGCTGCATACTTCACCTGTTCCCCTTCTCCAAGCAGCACCAGAGATTAATCAGAAAAAGGTGATTAATCTTTGATCTTTTTAAAGCAAGATTTTAGATTTGGATATTTGTACCCGAAGTAGTGATGAACAGCACGTGATAAAAGAGCTGTAAAAAGTGTTGATCCCATAGTACTGTGGGAGTTACTGATTGCTGTCTTACTGTGGATGCTGAAATGCTGTTAGCAGGGAAATTTTCTCTTCTTGCATTCATTCTGCGAGAACTTTTCCTTTGCTGTGTAAGCTATCTAAACAATAGATAGGGTTTTTGTAAATAGCATTCATATCTGGTATCTTATGACCTTGTGTACATTATATTGAGAAAAAACATTTCTAAGTGGGTGTCTGAGATTTTGACCAATCACCCTAGGAAAAGTGTAAGCACTGTTCAATTGCTTTATAAAACTAGAATATATAAATGGTATTGTAAATTTAATAAATAATTCATTCCTTGCTCTAACTCCTGCCTCGCTGCATCTCTGAACCCCTGCTTGGAAGCCCAGAGTCTTACCTGTTAGCATGTCATATTTTGTGGTCGGAGGGCTTTCCTGTTTCCCTTTATGTCAAGAAGCTTCCTTGAGTAAGGCTGTTTCTAGAATTGTAGCTTCAGCATCTGAAGAGGGGTGTGGTGACACCGGAGTGTGTACTTGTGCCTCTAGACGAGAGTGAACACCATACTGAGACATGGCAGTGCTTCCAGTGACTGATGGAGCAATTACACAGTTTGACTATTGCATTTTGTGTAATAAATATGAAAGTCTTTAGAGTCATCAATGATCAGTGGGCTGAGATGGCAGCAAGGTTTTTAGAAAAGCTTATGTGTGCCTAGTGCTTAAACGAAAAGCGTTTTTGTATGTTCTTTCAAATTGATGGAGTAGAACTGTAGGCTGATTATGCATATCTGTGACCGTATACACAGCTGGGAAATAAGGTTAAACCTATGACTGTGTTATCCTACTATCTTAATCTGTATATTGAATAATACTAATACAGAACAGGAAATGTGTTACTGGAGAAGTATGTAGTAATTGTAAATCTTGTGGGTAATAAAGCACCAGGAGTACATTACAAAAAATTGTGTGCATTTATTTTTTCATACTTTAATAGTGGCTGCTTTTAGTCATGGTGAAGAAGTTACAGGAGAATGTTCTCTTGTACTGACATCTTTAAGCACTGTGATTGATACATGTATCACTGAAACTCACTCCCGTAGTTTTCTGCCCTCATAGATAGACTGTATCTGCAAAACATATCCAAGCGTCCTTGTTGTTCTAAATTGCTTTATTTCATTATTGTAAAGACAAAAATGCATCCCTGCAGGATTTAAGGGGCTTTGTTGTTCAGGCAGGGAAACAGAATAATTAAGGAAGCAATGAGAAAAGAACTGGGCAAGTAGGGTGTTGTATAGTTGTGAAAAAGTGTTTTGAGTTGAGTACATTGGGCCCATTATTGGGCCACTTTGGACCAGTATCTTTTCTTGAGGTTGTAAGATGCTCCATGGTTTTGGTTTTCCATTTATGCTGGATTCAGGTTGTTGGTTTATCATCAATGACTGCAGTCAAGCAAATCCCTTACACTCAGGGCTATAGACCTCTGAATGTGCTTAGGAGCAGAGGATTTTGAGGTATAAAGCTACAAGGCAGTAATGACAGAATTGAACGTTATACCTTTTGGCATTTTTGATTGAACACCCTCTTGATAAATTACAGCTTTTTGAATATGTTAAAATCTTTGGAAAAAAGTAAAAGGAAGAGGACCAAAAGAACATGATTTGTGTGTGGCATCTTTTGAAAATGACACTATATTAAAAAACCAAGTTGCTGGCAGCCTTCTTACCATGAGCCATCACTCTTAATATTTCATTAGTTTAGTAAAAATGAATGCTTATAAACACCACAGAGACTTGTTTAACTGATGAGAACAACTAAAAATGTATGGGAAAATTTCTGTGGTATTCAGAGTTTCTCATGACCAAAAAACTAAAGATGTTGCAGAGGTGGCTAGATGCAGGTATTGCAGAACTCTCTCTGCCTCCGCTTTTTCTCCAACCTTGTCTGACGTGACTTTTTCTCCCCCTGCACTGTATATGTAGGCTGACTTGCCAAAACAGCCTTTTAGTTGGTTTCTTTTTTCCCATTTGTTGCTCAGTTTTGTAGGATAATTATACACATCTGATCTGCTTGATACAGAAATATTTGTCCTCCACTTGTGGAGGGAACTATCCTGTGTGGATACTGTGCCAATGTTAATTTTTGAAGTTGTGGGACAAAGAATGTTAATTTTCACTTTCAGTACTGAGATACCTTTCAGGAAACCTACCTTCTGCTTAGCCATTGTAGAGCTAATGATGCCTGGGGTGGTAGACAGCCAGCAGCAGCAAGAATAATTGATTTATTTCAATTTATCATATTTGTTTATTGCTGTTCTGAACATGCATTCCTGTGTTCTTGTGCAACCCTCAAATACTAAAGTATAGCATAACGTGCCCTTAAAGACGGCAGGCCTTTTTGGATTATAGCGTTTTCATGATGGTAGCTGAGAAATAATAACAAACCTTAACATGAGGAGTGCAATTGAGGGCTCTTCCTGGGGCTTTTTCCTCTTAGCAGAGCTGAAGGACAGGTAGTTGTATAACCCCGCACGCTGAGCTGGAGCGTGTCAGCAGCCCAGTGAGGAGTGCTGCCAAAGGTCTGTTCTCCACAAGGTTTTGAAATGTCATGGCTTAATTGCCATGGGAGACACATGCCTGAGTGCCCCTGCCCGAGTGACTGCTCGTCTCAGTGTATGTGTTGCAGAATGAGACCCTTAGCACCAGGCTGGGTGAGTCATTTTCCCAGTTTACCAGGGCATCTCCGAGCTTCCTAGTGTTAGCTTTCTAGAATTTAGCATTTGGCTGGGCTTGCGTTTCAACGCAAATTTAATGTAGTTTCCTAGGCTTTAGGAGCTCTGCTGAACTGGAAAGTGAAGTGTCTGCTGTTTGTGGATGTGTTAATAATTTTTGTTTGATTTTGTTGCCTTTAATGGCAAAATGAACAGATTGTACAGATATTCTAGAGGAAAACAAGATTCTAGATTAAAAATCTGACTGATGTCCTAGATGCCAAGTATGAAAAAGAGTTTTGGTTTTTGTCAAGCGTTGTTGATTTATTGCATGTGTTCATTTTGTAATAGCTCTCATGAGTGCAGCAAGCAGAAAATTCATTGCTGTATTTTTTGCATCTTTTCAGCATTTCTTGAGGCATTTGTTTAATGTATGTTGTTACCTGTTGGAGTGAAAACAAAATGTTGACAATGGTGGGTGTTTTCCCCTGCTGAGAGAGGCTTATTTGGAATTGATCTAGCAGAGGTCAGAGTAAGACCTGCAATGTAATGTCATTACAGAGATTGAAAATCTATCGAAAAGCATGGATACTTTGGTATCTAAAAATGAAGTAGCACAGTTGTTAGCAGTCTTTAAGAAAAAGTCATACTTTTTAAAGATGTCTGTGAATTTTATTCTTTAGTTAAGTTGGCCAGAAGTCAGCTTCAAGACAGCAAGCTGGTAGTATAAGGCTAATACTTTTGGAGATTACTGTGTAGGAATCCATGGGGTTTAATATCAGTGGCTTCGTTATAGGGAGGAGAACATAACAAAAATTGAATATGCACAGTAGTTTTGCAATTTAGAACTATTTTATTTCATTAATGTATGTTTGAAGTGCTGATGTGCATAGGCAGTTTAAGCTGTGTGAATTATGTGATGGAACATACGAGAAGTGGCAAAGATACAACAGTAACTCATGTTTGCTTTTGGTTTATTCAAATGTTTTCTCTAGAGATCAATACAAAAAAGCAGCAAAGACCCAAGTACTTGGCCACTATCTCAAAACTTAGCTAAGTGGACAAAATTTTTGGGATTGTCCCATGATAACGTGACATATATGCAATGAGAATGGAAAGAAAAATGGCCTGTTTGGGCCATTTGCAAATCTTGTTGCGTTTCTGTTCTTGCATTTTTAAACTTGGTCTGTCATCCAAGAAAAAATATTTCAGGTTCGTATATTCCTTCTTGTTCTTTAGAATAGCTAATTTATTGCTACAGATGTCTATTGTCTGCAGCATTTCTTAAATCTCCTTATATAGTCATTTCATAAGAACGTTACGCTAACCAGTGTAACGAACGTATTCTGTAATGTATCCTTGCAAGTCTTCTGAATACGAGAAAATAAACCAAATGTAGAGGTAAGTGCCAGGCCTTGTGTTGGATAATGGGTCCCCACATGTCCACAGGTGATAATTACATAAGAGGCAGGGGGAACAGCAGTGCCAGGCAGTGTGACCTACTGCATGTGGCAGTAAACAAAGTCCCAAAGTTACAGGAGACCAGGGCAAGCCACTGTATCGAAATATGCCTTGGCTGGCCCAGCAATACAATGAGGGCAGAAGCATTTACTGCTCCTTGGAATGCACTTCTTATGAAAGGCAGTAGATGAGAGCAACAAATTGTTATTGTTAAGAATGGGCAAGAGAATGTGCAATTTGGGAAAAGCTGTTGGCTGCTGTAAAAGCAGCCCCTGCTGCTGCAAAATATTTTTGCATCTCTGGAAACAGGTGGGAAGCTGTGTGTGCTTGTCCAGTATTTACCAGGACTGTGTAACTGCTCTTAAAGTACAGTTTAAAAAGCCTATTTGAAACCCTGTCATCAAGTTCCAATTTTTATCTTGTGATGGAGTGTTTCACCAGTAATGCTAATCCAAAATAATAATAATTTACATAACAAAGTTTAAGAAATACAGGTACTAGTACTAGTAGATTTGATGACCATACATGTTTTCAGTTCTGCATGTGGTTGAGTTTAATAGGTAGTTCAATACTGTATTTTACACTTACTTTCTAAAAGATAGATTACAAAGTATGTAGCCTGTGACAAGTCCTAGGGTTCCTGATAGAGTTCGGAGTTGCTTTGTCTAATTTGCTGGTGATGATTTAACTGTATTCTTGATGAAGTTTCTACTCCATTAATGTGCATTTTAAAAGTTTCAGATTAAGAAAGGAAAAAATTTTGACAGTGTATGGTTAAACTGTGAAAGTGTCTTTTGAGTTTATTTAGTTATTTATCTAATGATTCCTTCTGCTTTGGGTTAGGCTTAAGTGATGATCTCAGCTTCACTAGAATTGCAGTTCTGTCTGTCACACGCACAAGCCTGGCTCCAGCTGTGGCATGTGGAATTAACTTCTTAGTTAATTTATGATTTTCTCCTAAAAGCTTTTGACCACTGATACTACATTATTGCTGTAAGTTGCTTCAGTTAATTACTGCTGTTATGCAAAAGACTTATACCCAATAAAAGGCCTGACTACTGCTGCATGTTTTTAACAAAAGAATAAATTAATTGAACAATGAAGCTTGCTGTTATTCTGACAGTGCATATGTGTTAAAATGCGATGGTGTTAAAAAAAGGTGTCTTCCAGGCTTTCAGGTTCCTCACAGACAAATCTTGGCCGTAAAATCCAGAGCAGCAGCCAGATGGCTGAAACTTGGAAGTGTTGCTGTGGAGTCTAGCAAGAGAAAACACTCCTGGGTAACAGTAGAACATTAGCACACTCAGAGTAATAGATTACTAGCAGTGATGCCATGCTGCATTGTGGCTTAATTGTGCTTAATGGAGTCCTGCAGTCTCTGATTTAGCTGCACATGTCAAAGCAGGGCAATTCCCAGTTCATCTGCCTGTAGAAAAACACAGCAGCTTTACATAACCCATTTTAGAAAGTACATGAAGAACCTCGGATATTCTGTCTCCCCTCACCTCCTCCAGTTTATCTTTCTCTTCTCTGGTATATTAATGTCACAAATTCAAACCAGACCAAAAAACTCAAACTAAACAGCCCCCTCCCACAAACACACATTCACCTCCAGTATATATTTCCCCACCCAATATTCCCTTCCGTCTTAGTTCTGTTGTCTGCTAGACGGAGAAGAGACCTCAGCAGGTTTTTTTTGTCATCCATCCAAAGCCATTCACCTTTTAACAGCATGGGGGTGATGAGAGAGTTGGAATTGACATGTCAAATCTCAGGTCAGAATCACACTGCCAAAGTCCTCCAGGAAAAGAAGGAAGTTGGAACTTGACCACTCTGGTGCCTTTTAAAATCAGAATCGTGTTTTTGTTAAGTGTGTGGGTATAAGAGGATGGAGTCCTTGTGTTGAGGAAGATAGTGACAGAGTCCACATTCAAATTTAGGATGACTAAGACTTTATCTGAAGTCTTATAACACTATCTTCAATACACTTAAAGCAGTTTTAAAAGTTTACGTTTTTAATGCTGTTTGCTCTTAATTAGGTAGTTTTCTCAAAAGCATCTAACTTTTGGAAGGAAGTTCTACCTTTTTGCTTAACATGTGCGTTTTGATACACACAGTTGTCGTGGATAACTCATATTTTGTCTCTGCTTATTGGTGGGAAGGAATTGGTTAAAACAAACAGGGAGAACTAATTTTAGAGTGTTCCGATTTAAATTGTCTTAAGCCAAGACAAAAATTCAATGATTTAAAAAAACAAAAAAGGTGATGCAGTAACCACCTAAGCTGGCTGTGCAAAACAACTGTGCCATTAAAATCATTAATATCCACCCTATATGTGTATAAGTCATCTTTAGTTATGCAATAGTTGCCTTTTGTCCTTTTGCACATTAAATTTAGAACTGGTTTCTAGCTGAATCATATCACAGCCCAGCTTGTCTAGCCAGGAGACACTGAACGGAACCAGTTCCCCCAGTTACAGATATAGCTTTAAAAGCTGGAAGAATCAAAAGTCAGACTGAGACTTGTGGGCAGATGATGCCATGTGCAGGAAAATCTGAAATAGAAGATGGGAAATTTCTTCAACTTGTCATTTTCCTCCTAATAGACTGACAGGATAAGCTACAAAGACATTGGCATCAGTGAAAATTGGACTCTACAGAAACCACCATATAACCCACTCACACATGCACACATTTATATAAACATCTGTTTCACGACAGAGGTTTTAAGTTTAAAAATAAAATAAAAGGTAGTTTGGATTTGAGAATTCCAGTTAACTTTGAAACAGTTTACTTCCTGTCTATGTTGCTGCTGCTCTACTACTGCTGTGCTTTTCAGCTAATCATGAGCTGTCGGTTTGTGACCTTTCCTGGGTCTGATGGCAGCATGTAAGTGCCAGTGTGGTTTTTTATGTGGAATTGACTCAGCTTTTGCTGCCCCTTACAAACGTAAGCATTGAATGCCAATGTGTTGTCATTGCCCCTTTTTTCGTCTTCGTTGCTAATGCCAGAGGAGCATTTAAATGTATGGAAATGATGCTCTCTCTTGCATGTTGACAGCTGGAGGAAACCCCTTTATGATCTGCTGTCAGAGGCAAAAACACCATTTTAAGGATCCGATCAAACACCACTTTGAAACAAATTAGATTTGTGCCCTCAGAGATTTATTTGTTTGCTTATTTGTTTCAAACTTCTAAATACAAGTTAATTCCTTTTTCTATTTGACCTAACTTTAGATCTTTTAAAGTTAAAGTCTGTTCTAGCCACACCAGTAGAAGAAGGGCTGTAGAGCTCTTCACACATCTCATGTTCTGCTCAAGTGCACCACGCATTAGCATGCACATAGGGACCATCAGCACCTTCTCCTTAAAATCAAAGGTATTCACTGCTTGATCTGTTGTCTTGCATTAGATCAGAGAGAGCAACTAATTGGTACATAGAATCTGTGTCTCTTCCTGGCTAGCTGCCCCGACTTAGATCTTTCTTTAGAGAAAGATTTGGAAGGAGAGGGAGAATAGTGAGACAGCCATGAGACTAATGGAGATAAATGCAAACTTTCACTAGCTTCTGTATACAGTAATAAAATACCTTTATGGATTGGGAGGGGGAAGGATTCATACAGTTGTATTATTAACATCCAGAATTGTGTTTATTTCTTACTCTCAAAAATATTCTCCAAAGAGTCACATGATATTTATTATTAAATAGGATGACAACTGCCATCTGTCACATCAGGCAACATCAGCATATCAGTTGCTACTTGATGTAAAAAATCATAGTGGGCATGCTATTTTTAGGGAAAATAGCCAGCCTCTCTTGCACAATGAAAGCAGAACTCAATATAGAAGGTATTTATTACGTTTAAGTTATTTGGAATGCAGCTGTGTAAAGTTGTCAGTTTAGGACCATTTTAGTTTAGATGATGAAGAATGAGCAGACATCTGTAGGTGGAAAAAAGAGCCAATGTGAGTGAGTTCGGTTACACTGCATTAAGGTATTAATTTTAACATTTGAAAAGCTGCCACTCATGCAGGATTGCAGTGGCTGTGAAAAATATTGTCAGAAAGCTAAAATTAGTGGATTCCTTTCTACTATCTTTGTTTAGTTTCAGTTAATAGATTAGAAAAAAAAATCTGTAACTTTTAAAATCACTATTCACTCTAGAGTAGGATTATCAAGAGATGTTGCAGAATAAAAAATAGACTGACCATAAAATCTACTTCTGTAATTTAATTTCAGATGAAGACCAGGCTTGGAAAGTGTTTACACTTTCAATTTTGGTGTATATTGAGCGTGTTTAACAGTTAAGAGAAATAGCATAAGAGAAAGTACATTTACTTGTGTAGAGTGCCTGTATATATTTGTGTGGATACATGTATATAAATTGTATGAAATAGCATGGTTTATGCAATGTACACCTTCTAGAGAAGAGTGAATAGTCAGAGAATACTGTGGTTTGAATAAATTCTCTCTTCCTACCGTCTGCTCCTCCACCACATTCCAACACAGTCATGATTCATATCAGCAAATTGTACTTCAGCTAACAGAGGCTAAGCAGCCAGCTTAGCAACTTAATTTAGGGAAGTTCTCTCATCTCATGCAACTGTAATTACAAGTAAGCCAGCAGATCTGGCAAATGAACCTCTGGAACAGAGTATTCTCACTTACCTGTCTTAAAACTCAAATGGCAGAAGTGTCAAGGAAGGGGTCTTACTCAAAGCTATGGATTCACAGCCTGGACATCCAAGCTAGAAGAGAAAGATTGCTGTTAACAGCATTTCCAGTGTCTGGTTGAATATCAAAATTAGCCTGTCTTAACCTCACTAACGCAATGGCAGTGGCTTTCCTTCTATCTTCTTCAACCTGACATTAGTACACCTTAGAAATACGTGTGTGTTCACACATATGCGTACACACATATGTATGCATGGGCGTATAAATGTGAGCTCCTGCCTGGTGCAGCAGGAGTATCTCTGTCACTGCCCCACCTCCCTGGTGCCTTGGCATAACGGGTGTGAGGCTCTGTAAGTGGAACTGAACAATGCCATGGAAATGTCACCAAGGTGATGTCACCAAGGTGATGTCAGCCTATGCCCTGTGTCCAAACTGCTACCATTAAAACAAAAGGGCAGGTCACCATTGTGGAAAGACTGTCTTCTGAAGGGAATGGAAGGCCTGATATGCCAACAGGACCCACTTCTTTGGGAACTCTGCAATCTCCCTGGAGTCGGGGTTGAAGGTGTGGATGGAAAGGTTCCTACCCTGGTACAGCCCTCAGATTATTGTCCATTATTGATTTCTCAGGTAGGCAGCGATAAAGTTGCAGCTGGAAGTCTGAGGGGAATCAGAAGGTTGATTCTTCAGGGCCTTGGGACAGCTGCTTAAGGGATCAGGAGCACAACCAGCATTCTTCTCTATCCTTCCAGTCATAGGGAATGAGGATGGAAGAAGACACATGAGCCAGCAGATCAATACCTTGCTCTGAGCCCTTCCCTACAGGAAAGACATTGAGGTGCTGGAGCGTGTCCAGAGCAGGGCAGCAGAGCTGGTGGCAGGTCTGGAGCACAAGTCCGATGAGGAGTGGCTGAGGGAGCTGGGATTGATTAGCCTGGAGAAAAGGAGTCTGAGGGGGGACTTAACACTCTACAGTCACCTGAAAGGTGTTCCTAGTGAGGTAGGGGTTGGTCTCTTCTCCCAGATGACAAGTGACAAGATGACAGGAGATGGCCTCAAATTTTACCAAGGGACATTTAGATAGGATATTATGAAGAATTTCTTCACAGCAGGTGTTGTCAAGCACTGGAGCAGGTTACCCAGGGAAGTGGTGTAGTCACCATTCCTGAAGGTATTTAAAAGACATGTAGATGTGGAATTTAGGAATATGATTTAGTGGTGGACTTGGGAGTGCTGCACTGACAGTTGAACTAAACAGTCTTAAAGGTCTTTTCCAACCTAAGCAATTCTAGGATTCTGTGAAAAAAATACAAAAAATGGTTAATGAGTTATTTGTACACCTGTGAAAGAACTGTGGACAAAAAGATACAGCTGAGAGCTTATTTCCTTGTAAGCTTTGGATCCCTTCCCCATCCCTCCAGTTTCTGGATCTGCCTACACCATGCATATAGAACATTAACCTAGAAGAGAAATTGTAGTGAATACACCTGGAAAGATCCTTTGGGTGAAGTTTGTCCATCCTGTCATTAGGAAGCCCAATTAGTTAAATTTTTGCTCTTTTTGTAAGTTAAATCTAGACAGATAGACTAAGTATTATAAACGTTGAGATTCTGATAACAATACTCAAAGAATAGTATTTCATCTTTAATAATATCCCCTGGCTTGTGTTTGGCATGGAATTTTATTTTAATTTTACAATTTCCCTGTTTCCTTCATTTCCCTCAGGAGAGAGAAACAGAAGAAGGAGATGTCAGGTGGCTTTCAGTTACATGCCTCAAAATGAAGATGAATTGGAATTAAAAGTTGGCGACATCATTGAAGTTGTGGGAGAGGTGAGCACATCTTTAGTTGAATATACATACATGCATTTCTGACATGTCTTCTGCATGCTAAGCTCCTCAGTGCATAATTTAAACCAGACATTTTTCTTCTTGGCTATTCTGACCAGTCTGGTTTGGGTTATTGTTGAGGATGAGGGGATGTTGGTTTTTTGTTATGGATTTTGTGACTTTTTTTCCCCTGTAGCATCTCTGCTGATTTTACATCAGTTGATGTTTCAGAGTTCTGTTCTGGGAAAGAGCTCTAGGTTTGTGTTACTGAGCTCTTGAGTTTATATCTCTGAAGAACCAAATATTATAGCAGAAGAAACTTTTCTCAGTTTTAGTAAGCCAGCCACAGGGAAAAATTACCTTTGTAAAGTTAAACATATAAAAGAAATTTACTTGAATCTCCACTGGAGTTCACTTTTTGTCGTCTTTGGCAGCAAATTTCAAGAATTTCACTTTAGTCTGAATCAGTTTTAACAAAACCCTAAAACCAAATAAAACCCCCCAACAAAATATTTAGAGCTCAAGATGCACTTATTTTGGTTAGAACTGGATGTGGAAAATGAATTACATGAACTGGGAACAAATTATGCAAGGTTGGACAGAGAGACAGAAATTTTCTTTGCATGGGTGATTCTGGCTGCACGATCAAGAAATGGTGTTTGCTCCCAATACCTTCAGTGTTCCATCAGAGATTTTACAAATATCTTCTTGAGCTTAATAGCATGAGGACAAAAGCTAAAATGATAACATGCATCCTTTAAGTAAAATGTATTCAAACTCATTTTTTCTTATGTACTTAGCTCTAAAAAGACGGCCTTAGTCTGCTCAGGCAGCCTATATAATAATATAATGTGTGTTGCAGTTTGTGTCATTTATTTGTAGGATTTTTTTCTCTGCTATGACTCAGCAGTTAGTAATTCAACGTTTATTTTCTTGTCAAGGACACGTAGTTAATTTACTTTTTCCTGCATCTGTCACTTTAGCAATCAATTCAAAAAGAATATAAATTCTACTGTAATCTACATGGAATCCAGCATTTTCTTATAAAAGATTAAACTCTCACATCTGAATGTAAGAAGCTTAGTGATCACTGGTTTTGCTCTAACCTAGCTGTGCACAGCAGCTCTGCACATCATTCTTCCCCTGGAATCAGATGTGATGTGTCACTTAACTAACCTTATTCTGTCTGTGAGCAGTTTTGTAATGGGGGAATTCAAGGTTATAAGAGCACATTTTTAATATATTGTAAACTCCATATTATAATGAGTTTCATGGCATGACATGAACTGTTTTCACTGGGCAATTTGAGGTATATTTGACCTCACATGGCCCTGCAAAGATTACTTAAAAGTTTTAAGTCTGTGTCTTTCAAGAGTAAATTGATGGAATAAAACCCTTTCCTAGTATCCAGCCACAAATTAACTCTACTGAATGAACAATATTATTAAATAATTTAGATGACACACTAGGCGTCTCTTACGGAATGTATCTCTTGTCTTATTTTAAATTTGAAAAACTTAATTATGCATACCTGATTTATTTATATCCAAAAGAGACTGAAAATGTCTGCATTAAAATTGAAAAATGTAGAAATATAAAAGTGAAACATTCCATGTACTTGCATGTGGTGTGCTTATAGTTAAAGGCATGTTTTTTGAAACCCACTTGTGTTGCTCTTTTGGGTGAAACTAGATTAGCTGGTGGAACAGGGAAAATAGGAATTTAAAAAGAAATTTCTCAGTACCACAGGAAGTATTCTTGTGAGACCTTTATTTTCCACCATAGTTGATACCAAGCAGTTGATGTTGAGTTCTTTTTGTAACTTCCTCTTCTGCTCTTATCATAATAGTGTTAATTCCTCAAAAAAGTAGAGCAGAATATTTCTTTTGAAACAGGAACTTTATTTGAGGCTGAAAGTTGTACCAACAAATGTGCTGATTTAATTGTTTACGCTTTTGCTTTTAGGTAATGCCGCATAAAGAGTCATTGCATTGAAATAGAATTCACAGCATTTTTGTCATTATACAGTGCTTCTTATTTCAAATGATAAATATTTGATGTGAGCAACTTATTGTTTAAAAAATATGTCTTCCTCAGTTGTGAAAGTTGAGGGTTTTTTTTTGCAAGGGCCAAAATCATGCTGTGTTGTTGTACAAAACCCACCCAAAGAACCAGCAAAAGCCTTCCCACACAGGCAACAATTTGAGATAATTATTGTAAAATACAGGTTTTGTTTATCATTACTCAAGATTAAAAACTGGGTGATATCTTCAGCATGATTTACAGCAGTTCAGTGTAATTGGAACATTAATAGTCATTCACTTTCTATTTCCAGTTGCTCCTTTCTCTTACCCCATCTTTTTATTCATGACTAGGTCTCAGATTCTCACAGATAGTATTTTATTGTATCTTCCTAAGACAGTTGTATCAGTTGAATTCATTGGTTTAATTGACTTGGATTAATATTTTAAAATCTCCATGGATTTCTGCTTAGTTGAAAATAAATCAATTCCTAACTGAGTTACAGCAAACTGAAACTCGTAGTATTTAGGTCAAATACTGTCTATATATCTTCATGTAGGTATTGAGCAAAAAAATACCATGTTAAAATGTTGCTTGTGGTTGAACAACTCATTAAACTTTTCCTGTTGCAAAGAAAAGCTACTTGGACGTAATTCTCAAAGAAATGTGTTCTGCTCCTCCTCAAGCCTGTTCAAATCACTGCCTTCAGCACAGGTTTGACAGAAGGGAGCACAAGTCTCAGCTGCCTCCACCAGCGTCCAAGTGTGTTTCCCCAGATTCCCAGTGAAAACAGGTTACACTGGCATCACATGGGGATGTGCTGAGGATGAGGATGTCTTCCCTTCTCACACCTCTGCATATCTATTAGCATCTAAAGCTGCCCAGATCCTTCTTCCTGGTGCCAACAGATGGGATAAGATATTTTGAAAGGATTTTTATACCTGTAGTAGTGGTAGATAAAAAGGGAAATACCTGTTGTGGCAGAAGTGATTTGGGGCTGTAGAGTGGATTGAAACAACAGCAAGTGTGAGTTTTGAACTTGTCACCAGATGGATATCCTTAGAGGTTGTATGTGTTCAGAATTCACAGTTCCTTCCTATTTGTCCTAAATAGTTAGAAATTAATTATAATAAGATCAAACATTCAACACAGTAGATAAAATGTTTGTCATTAAAATAGATTTCCATAACTACAGAGACACTGGTACCCATGAGACATAAATTAACAGACTTAAATGAAAAGTACATTTAAAACTAACAAGAGAAGCATTTTCATCATTGTTTATGTTCACATTTATTGTGTGATTGATAGCTTTTTACCTCATTAGCTCTAACTCTAATTACAGTTGTTCCAAAATACAACTGTAACTAATTGTCTTATTAAATGCAGATATCTGAATTCCAATTATGTTTCATCCTTAGACTTTTATGGGATGCCAGATGATTAACCTGTAACATCAGAGTAAGGACATTTGGCACGTCATTCAAGAGTTCTGAGGCTGCTTTCATTTGGGATTACTCTGTCACTGTGCTGCTATATACCTTTTGGCCTCCTCCTGCTAAGAAGTCAGCTTTTTGGCAATGTGTAGTACATGGAGTTAAGCTCACAAGTCTTTGACTGAGACCTTCTATAATACCACTGGGCTTATTCTTTGACTTTTAGGTAACGTTGCCATATATTACATGATCAAATCCTATCAGTAACTCATTTGAAATTATAAAAATGCCAACTGAAGTTTTACAAATCTGTAAAAAATTTACAAAAATTTACCAAAAAATCTACAAATCTGTAAAATCCTCTTGTTTGCAGGATTAGTGGACGGGGTTTTTTTGCTCTTGTTGTCAGATAAAGTGATGCAACCCATGTCCAAGAACAGGATAAACTGGGGATTGAGCTGGACTTTTCTTACAGTGACTTATTTTGGCATCTGTATAGCTGAAAGGGAAATGAGTATTTAACTGTAGTGAGGGGATGGTCTGTGCCACAAATACAGAGCTGTATGAATTACCATAAAACAGCTGGGAATGAATGCTGGGGTGTCACATCCCTCAGTTACTTTTCTTTGGAATGCTGTGGCAAAGTGTTTTTCCAGATCCTCTTCTAACAGGTTGTTCATGAGGATTTCAATGACTACTTCTTATTTGGTTAGTTCATGTGGTAGGAGACTTTTTTTGGGGAGATGAGGGTCCAAGTACCACTGAGTCCATATAGGGTCATCCAAGTTCTACGTGATTGCTTTCACAGTCCCTCAGTTTCTTCTTTAGAAGAAGATGTTAAAAAACCCCAACAAAACCCCAAACCACAAAATCAAACAAACAAAAATTCCCCAAGCACATTTTGACACTTTTAAATAAAGAACTCTGAAGCTGAAAAGACTCCCTAATATAAGGTACTTGTGCAATTTTTAATTTTTGCCTTCTGCACCCGAGTTATCAAACAGTTTCCAGATATATTCTGCTGTACCGGCATCCCAAGGGATGGTTGGCATCTCACAGGTATGGCTCTCTCTGAATGCACTCCCAGAATAAGCCATCAAGTGGCACTGTAGGCACCATCTTCTGTTCAGGTCTTGTTTTCAAAATTTATTTTCCCATTGGCAGTGGATATGATTTGTTTATTTTGCCTCTTGGGAATCTATGTTTTTAATTTCCTTTCAACATGTGATTGCTTTTGTCCTTTGAGCTCAATATTTTCCATTAGAATTTATAAACTAAGGGAGTTTTTTTCCTTTGCTTTCTGTGCTCTAGCTCTCTCACAGCAAAAGAAAATCTGTTGACCTTGAGCTTCTCTCGTTCCTGTTGCCTGCCTCTGGCATTCCTTTTATTCCTAGGACTGTGTTTTAGTTTCAACAGCCCAGAAAGACTCTGTTATGATCCAGGGAGACTTTCTTCCATTTGAAACCTTTCCTGGCTCAGAGCCTCCCTCATTTGCCTTAGCTAAGCTGTAAGAAATCTGTCAGGCTAATAGGCAAAGCTGCAGGTTGTAGAACATCTTGTGAAACAGGCCAATATAGGAATTTTTTGGAAATACACTTTAGGTCAGTGGTTCCAAAGAGCTGAACATTTTAATCTTTTAACAACTTTATCCGATTAATTATATAGCAAGGTGTAAGCAAGCAGCTGTGGCAGTCCTAGATTTTCTGGCAAGCAGCTGCTGGTAGTTGGCCTCGGCATTTCCTGCTGGTTTTGGGTGTCCTGTCCTGGAGTTGCAGGGATGGCCACATAGTTCCTTCAGGAAAAGGTGCTTCTAGGCTTGTAGCAGCAGGGCTTGTTGCACTGCAGGTCAGGCTGTTGCACCTTTTGACCTTTCTTTCTTTGAAGGGGGATGTTGCAGATTGTATAGGCAGTGAAGAGAAAACCTAAAGAACATAAAAAATAACATCCTTGCTTTTGGAGTATCTTTATCTTGTAGCCCTAGTCACCTGCTGAAGTGGTTTTGATTTCTTTGGTTGCTCTACGGTTGCAGGATAAAACTGTATTCCCAGTCTGAAATAGAACTATTATGTTTGCCTGAAAGTTTGAAGTGCTATCATAATATTTTCTTTCTTTTTTTTTTTTCTTACTTTAAATGTGGAAGTAGGCTGATTTCAATAATTTTTTGTTGCTTTCTAAGGGGCTTAATGTTCTAGCATCTGTATACCCTTTTGAGAACTTTGTGTGTCTAGAATGTCTCACTCATATGATTTTCTTATTTTCCTTTCTGTTCATTTCCAAGGTATCTATTTTGAATACTTCATTTATTATTTATTCTTTATATTATTACTTGTAAGTAAAATTAACTACCTCTTACTGTCTTTCCAGTCTTGTTTGTTGTTGTGTGCTAGGATCTCACAATTTGATTAAACACCTTCTAACAAAATAAAACAGTATATTTTGAATTATTTTCATCTGTATTTTGTTTATAGTTTACAAAAGCCTCATGTACATTTAAAAAGGCTCTACTGGTTGAGTAATCCAGTTACAACCAAAATGCACGTATTCTTTCTTCACTGAAAATTCTTAAAACCCGAAGTCCAATGATATCGGAAGAACATTTGGTTGTTGCGTAATTATTTTATAGATTAAATCCCAAAGAACACATTTCTTAATGGGATTAATTTCTCTAGAGATGATGAAGCATTTGTGTCTCATTCAATCACATCCAGGTGTGGGACTGCATATACCTGACTGCTGGTGCACCTGTCCCTGCCCCACGCACGGCACTGACTGAGTTGTGGTTGAGTGTGTGTGTTGTTTCCTCCCTAAATATATGAAGTGGACTCATGAAGCATCCTCAGCCACTTTCCTGTGTGTTGTTACTCTTCAGACATGGTGTGACTGCAGTACTGGCAGCCTGGGGGCTTGGCAAGATGAGGACGTGCCATGCCTCTCTGATAGGCAGTGAACAGATAGAACACACTGAAAACACGTCTTAAAAATACCTTTAGCTCCAGCTAAAGGTGAATTTGGCAGATTGGAAAGATCTTTCTTCTATCTTAAAAAAACCCTTCATTTTCAGACCAAACTTAGAGTTGGTGCATAGAATATTATGAATTGCAGAACTTCTTTTCCAGCATTGGGGCATGGACTGCCAAATGAAACCCTCCTCTTTTTAGATTGTTTGGTTCAGCACATGAATGCTGGGCATAAATCAGGATGTAAACATATAAATTCTGAAAGCACTTTGTTTTAATAGCACAGTAACAAATTTTATTGAGCTCGTGCCTCCAGATGGATTACCCCCCATGAATAATGGATTTTCATTTGTAAGGTTTTATTGGCTGTGAATTACTGCAGCTTTTCAAAACATATGGTAATGGACTGCCCCAGTTCGGGATAACTAAATCCTGGAGGTATTTTAGTGTCTTATATAGTATGGATTCATCTCTAGCTGGTGTGTTTCGAGGCTTAAAGATATGTAGCAGGTAGCTTTAATGTTTAAAATACTTAAAGCTTTTGATATTTTTGATGAAAATTTCCTAATAAATCTTTGGAAGGCCCAGTTTGACCTCAGTCTCTAATGTCTTGCTAACGTGATTCTGCATTTTCCCTGTAGAAAAACACCCTGGGTTTTGCTTTAGATTTTTTTCTGAATTTGTAGAATTCTTGAATAGGACATGGTATTTTCAGACAATTAATTTTTCAGCCAGCTGAAAAACTTAAAATAAGCTAATGAATGATGTGTCTAAAGAGCTTTGTGTATAGATATTTCTATACATATACATAGAGATCCATAGATCAACACATCACATGAAGAGTGCTAATGTTAACTGTAAGAAAACTGTGAAGTGTTACTCTGGAAAAAGTAAGCAAGCAAAAATTACCTGAGGAAAAGATGGAACTGAATGATATTGGTCACATTATTTGTGTCAAGTAATCTCAGCGTCTTGCAAAGCAGGGATCATGGGAACTGTGTAAATCCTCTGATTATTCTTCTGGTCAATCAGCTAATGCAATTATGGTTTAATATTTAGCTCTAATCAATATAGCCATCTGGGAATACTGCATTAGAAAAATTGAAATATTTTATACCTCAAAGAGTCTTGGCCATTTTGTGAATTTTCTATACAACAATATATTTTTATGTGTAATATAATATTTATATCATATCATCTTTAGAGATATCATTTGTAGAGTCTGAGTGCTGTGTGTCATGCAGCTTCAGTTTTCCATATTGCTTGATATTAGTCTGGAGAGAAGAAAGCAAATATTACCTTTTAGACACTCTGATACTATGGTGTGAAAAACCTCCACCTCGCTGAAGTGATTGAGTGATATGTGTGTATTGTGTCTTCTGAAGTAGCAGCAAGATAATAAGAAGAGCAAGATAATTCCCAGAGATGTGCTGGAGCTCACCAATGCTGCTGAGGCATTGGAGAGGGGGCAAGTTTTGTTGGGAACGGATACTGAGATTAAATGAAAGTCTGGTCTGAACCGCTTTCAAATTAAAACAAAAATTCAGCTCATGAGATCAAGAAATGCGGGATTTGTAGTAAAATGTCTCATGTAGCTAAGTTGAAAAAAATGTGTACATTCCTCTGTATTTTGGGGAAATATTTGGCTGTATTATTACCAGATTTCTAAGGACTCAAGTTTTTCACAGATAAGTGAAAAGACTTTTCACAGACTTTTTTCTATAATAATTAGCTAGCTTCATTTAAAGTGTGGGGTTGTTTTTTTAACAGTAAAGTTAACTTTCTCTTTTCATAACTGGAGGGAGGGTAGGCAGGAAAAGAGATGAGTCAAACATTATTGGAGACTGATGTGTCACAGATTGACACTGTCCTCTCCTGTCATATTTTTAGTGAAGGGACAATGTCTGACAGATGAAAAACATTTATCTATCAAGGATGGGTTTAGCTGATGCATATAATCAGTTATTTCTCACTGTGCCATTATAACCTAAAGGCGTTTCTAAGGGCTGTCATTTCGCTGCCTGACACCGCCATTCAATCCTGAAGGGGTTATAGGGGAGGGAGTTTGTAATTTTAAAGTGATATTTTCTCTTGGGGTTTGGCTAGGTAGCGTCCCCTCTCCTTCTGACACTATCATTATTATGCATTTCAGTACCTCTTTGTAAATCTCTAGTCAAATATGCATTAGTACTGTTCTTTGTTTTCCACAGGTTTCTTACATTTACACATGAATGATGTAGCAGCATTCCTAATTTTTAAAATTCAAAATTTCTGATTTTGATGGGGAAGGCAAGAATGTTTACATTGTATTAAGATATCTAAATTAGATTCTCTGAGTAGCTCTTTGTAGATGTTTCTCTTTCACCATTGATTACTTAGGGAATTCAAACAGAATCTGCAAATCACATCCATTAAGATGGTCTTGAATAGTCATACAGTGTGCACTGAAAATTTACTGATTGAATGGATATCCATAAAAATTGAAATGTAGAGACACCATGTGCTCTCTAGCTGCTCTTTTATCCTTTTATTTAATGCTTGTCCATGCTCGTGACTGCTGTCAGCAGTGCTGACATTTACAGATGGGTTCATGCACCTCTCTTGTTTTCACTTATGAAGAAAAAAACAGAGGTGTTCTGGCTTGGAGTCTATGCCATGTGCTGCTTATACCTGAAATTGATTAACATAAACTATTCAGAGCCATTACTGTCACTTATTGAATGTATATAGTGGTACTCAGTCAAGTGTTGCTTATGTAAAAACCCCCATTTTTTTTCTCTCGGTGCAGGTGGAAGAGGGCTGGTGGGAAGGTATACTTAATGGAAAGACTGGAATGTTTCCTTCCAACTTCATAAAGGAACTCTCTGATTCTGATGATGTTGGAATAGCACAGGAGGAGCAAGTAAAGTCAAGTAAGGAAAAAATTGTTAATGATGTTCTGTATGTATGTCTGTGTCTTTAGCTCATAACACATTGATAGGAGAACACATTCTTATCTCTTGCTTGGAAGTGTTTTTGAATGCCATGTTCTTAATTTATGCTGAAAGGGTCAGATGATGATGATGATTTACCTATACTTGCAGTGCTACCTGAGTTGCAGCATTGTCAGTGCTCTCTGAGCTGTGTAAGACTTGCTGAGCCATAACAGACTAAGAAGAGAGAAGACAATGATGATGATTGCATTTGTATTTCAAAATTAATTACAAGGGATTTTTTGTCTTTCGACGTGGAAAGTAACCAAGCATCTGCAAAGTGGCTTATTTAAAGTGGAGGGATTAAAGTGCCATGCTTTCTATAACAACTCCAATAGATTTAAGGATTCATAATTATTGGTGTGGGACATGCAGCACTTTTTCCCTCCAGGTGCTGAGCATGTTTCTATCACCTCCGACACCCACTGCCCCAGCAGCCAAAGGGAAAAAGGCCAGAACTGGGACATGGACTTTGTTCTCTCATTTACAGTGGGCCAGTACTGCTGCAGGTGAAAAGCATGTTTGGTAACTAAATTTGCAATAGTATAAGCGTGGTAGTGGGTTGTCCTATTTATAACTTCCCATGGAGAATAACCTGAACCAAAAGTGTGCTGTTATATGAAATGGAAAGTTGTTGGTCCTCATATTTTTTTATGTTCTTCAAGCAGATATTATTTTTTTTTCTAATTCGGGGATCAAATCTGAATCTTCAGAGAAAAAGAAAGAAGTCAATTCTATTTGCATGTTTCAGGCTAATGCCACAATATTTGCCAAGGTCTACTTATTTTTAGCACTACAGATGTTCATTGCTATGTAGTGTTCTTCTGAGATCTCTGAATAAGCAGAAGTCAAAGGACTACCGAGATCTTTGGAAGCTAATTTCAGCTGAAATTTACCAAAACCTTTACAGTTTACTCTGTAAGTAAGAGGTAGAACTGTAACTGTCAGTAAGAGGTAGAAAATTATAATACTTTCTTATTTTTCCTTATTTTTCCACTTAAAGGAAATTTGTTATCCTTATTCCATACCCCAGAAATAAGACCCTGAAAGCCTCAACTTTTGCAATGATGAAAAGCTTTCATTTTTTTTGTAATGGAGTACATTTTCATATGTGAATGTGTACTGGTAACATAAGTCTCATGGTCAGTGCTGCTAAAGATACTTAAGTGTAACATTCCTTCAGACTGGAATGAACATATTTTAAACTATAAAATTTTAATGTTCTGGAGAGGGAAAAAGGGCTTTAAGTGAAGGTGCACATTTCAGTGAGTTTGCAAACTGCTTTCTATAACCTATATATGCTATCATGAACTATGTTCATTATAAACACAATGAGTCTTGGAAGAGCTAATTGTGTAGGGTAGTTTCAGCTCTGGAGTCTGTGTTTTTTGGTACTATGTAAATGAACAAGGTAGGTGGTACTGTTCAGGATGGAGTACCCCAATTTTTTCTATATGAATGAATGAATATTCCTTCCCCAGGTAATTTGGTAATATTTACTTTATAATAAGCATCCTAAAAATGGCTTTTAACAAAAACATACTTTGGAGTGTGCAAAAACATTAACTCTTGATGTCTATTATGGCACATGCTTTGTTCAGACTTGGGTTTTGTGCTGGTTGTGACTGTCAGTGGAAGCCAAACCTGTGATACTTGAATGGAGAAGATAGCAGTAACACAAATATTAGTTTTGTCTCTTTAAATAAATTGAAGGTAACTATAGGTGGGAGATGGGTTTTCTACTTTCTTGTATTTAATTTAATTCTTTGGAGGTGATTTGTGGCTTGCTAAGATGAGGAGCTATTAGATATACCTATAAAACAAAAGAATGCTGTAAACCTCCTGAGAGAGACAGTGACTCAAGGAATGCTGAGATTTTTATGGGGATTTTAATGCTTTTTTACTTATTTTTTTCTTCAAGAAAAACTACCAATTCAAGAATTGCATTCCTTTAGGAGAATTATGGGAAATATACATCGATTCAGTTTTTTTCTCTATACGATTTATGTGATTGATACAGCTGTTGCTGTCTAACACATGGTGCTTCATGAGGCTCTGTTCAAGCACACTGAATATCTGGATTTGAAATATCTCCATAACGAGATTGCAAAAATTTCAGCAAGTTTACACAACTGACTAGGAATGATAATCTCATTCCATGTTTAGTCTGAAAAGATAGTAAAACAAAAACTGAACAAGTAAACCCTGGAAGATTTTGGCATCAGGTAGGTAGTACTGTTGAAGTGCTCTAGGTCACATCTCAAAAGGGTGTGTGTTCATGCCTCTAGATCAGCTCCTTCCTCCATGGATGACAAGATGTGACAGCACCTTAAATCTGCAGTAACCTCTTTTTGTTTCTCTGGAAACTTTGAATACATCTGTATCACAGGACTTTGCAAGGTGGAAACCTTGAATACAAATTCTAGATTATGAGGTTGGCGCTTGGGTGAGGGGTGATGCCCAGGCATTGAACTCTGACCTTGGGCGGCCACCGAGGTTCTGCACAGCATTCAGAGGAGCCTAGAAGGGGTTGGGGTTTGGCTCTGCAATCTTGAAGAGGCAGCCTTGAACTCTTCAGCCCAACTCATAAAATGGATAAATGGTAATACTTAGCAGATTTACTGTGAGACCTGGGAAAATAACACAGGATATGTGGAGAATGGGCACTGTACAAACACATGAGTATTTTAAAATTAATAATTAAATTTAATGCCTTGGTTAAATTTAGTTAAAGTTGATTTCTAAATCACATTTTACTGATGATCTATAAAGAGCATTTTTGAAGGGCAGATGTAATTTTGGTGAACTCAAAGTGAAAGAAAAACAGAAGAGAAAAATTATGTAACTCGGCTTTTTAGGAATAAAGTTAATAAAACACCATATTTCTCTGTCCTTCTGTTACAATCTACACCAATGGGGAGAAAGATGTTGTCTGATTTTATTGGTTTTGTTGTGTCCATGTAAATTTTATGGCAGATCAGAGTAAATGGCCAGAAGAAATTATCTTGGTTTCTTTTCATGCTCTGCCATAGACTGTCTTCAGAAGCTTGTTCAAAACAAAAGTTTCCTTTTTTGAAAATGCCTGGGGCTAGTTTTGGAAGTGCCAAATATTTCTGAATCCTGACTGTGGGACTTAGCTTGCCCTTTATGTGGAAAGGGTTGGGAATCTGTGCCTCCCCTGGATGGTGAGTGCTCAGCAGACTGGAAAGCAAGACTGTTGCAAGAACAAAATATCTGGGGGGTTGTTTGTTTGATTTTAAAGTATTTGTCCCAGCTGTAAGGTGATTGCCAAATTTTTTGTCTTCAAAGGCGCATTTTGGAATGTAAGTTCAGACAGGATCAGGTACTCTTAGAGTAAACAGCATTTCCTTGTTCTTTAAAGCATGCTCTTAAATGAAAACACTGCTTTTCTTGGGCCAGCTGTTACAGCATGAACAGGTAGTATGCATTATCAATTTATTACCATATTAGATACATGGATTATAAGATTATTTTCTATATTTCTCGGAGATACAGTATTAATTTTAAGACTATTTTCAATACCACTTCTTGTCAATACGGCCTGTTGAGAAGCAAAAGGTTGACGTGTAGTCAAAAGAATTCTATTTGAGATAATCACAATTTAACATTGAGGAGGTTATTTCAAAAAGCATTTATTATGTTCACAGCAGTGTCATGACAGCATTGAAAGGTGGCCTTTTGTATCTTGCTGTCTCTGATGTGCGTTCTCGAAGGTGCAGCTGGGCCTCATGGTATCTATCAGCTATTTTTAGAACTTGTTAGTGATGGCCCCTGAAAAGTCCTGGCTGCTGGAGTTAGAACTGATGATAGACTCATCAGCTGATGCTTCAGTCAGGCAACCTCCTCTATTTTGAGTTCTTAAAACTTTAGATTTCTATTACTGTCTCTCTGGCTCTCCACAGTGTCATGAAGCTTAACTTATTTTTCTCTTACCAGTGGGTTGATTGTTGTTTGACTGTTTTAATAGCATTCTTTTAATGGTACCTTGTAAAAATAAAGTGTAAAGATGGATTTGTAGCATTTTTACTTCCTCATTACGTAAAAAATATGGCAATGAAAACATTCTGTTATTAATTAAACTGCAAGCATGAAACAATCAGCTTTTTATAATATATAAATAAGTATAGCTTTTTATTGTCTGAAAGTCCAACAGAATGATACACAGAAGGAAAAAATCCCACACATTTTTGGTACCAAAATGGGTATGATTCTGTGTTGGGACAATTCACATATACTGGCTATTTTGCTATAAAATTTTACCAAAGACATCAATTTTTGTGATATACCTGGGGGAGACTGGAACATACCAAGCTGGCATTGGTGTATTCTTGGGCTTGCCTGAGTTTTTAAACCTGACACACAAAACACTTCGGCTGCTCATGCCTTTGCCTTCACTTGAATTTCATGTCCTGAATATCAGAGCATGAGCTATCTCACTAGCAATGGGAAAAAAAAAAAAGAAAAAAAAAAAAAGTTTTGTAATAAAAATGTTATCTTAAAGAGCTAAGATGAGAAGTGGAATTTGGTTTTTGTTGTTTTGCTGTTTTCCCTCTTAATTTTAGAATTTTGCTTTTGTTAATGTCAATGCAAAGTAACACCTGATTAAGCTTTTAGTTGAAAAACTGATTTATTCAGCTTTAGTGTCATATCCTTTCTACTAAGCACTGTTTAAGACCAGTTCCCATGTCCAAAATATTTCTAAGAAGTCATCTTGGAAAGACGCAGTATTTCTGATGCTCACAGGATCCTGGTACATTAAAGAGATGTATTTCATTGCCCTGCTTGGATGTCAGCTGCACTTGTTCGAGTGCACGACATCTGCAGCAGGAATGTTGAGCCACTGTGAGTACATCATTGCAGTAATAATATTTTTTCAGGATTCCCCTCTGCAAGGCTGCATAAAACAGACAAATAATTTTATTTGCAAGTCTCACAAATTGATGGACAACAGACCAAACCTAAGAGAAATGCATTCTGTTGGACATTGTAAATAACAGCTTTAGCAAAATCATTACATTCTATTATCTGACATACATGCAGTAAGAATATTTTAACTTCATGTACAATCAGATATGTTTGTTAATATTCTTGTCATTTTCCTAATGAGGCTTTAAAGTGTTAGTGACTGAAAATACAGATTAAAACCTCTTCCTTTCCCTTCTTTTTACCATCATTCGATCTCTTTACCCCCACCCTGCCCCTTCTCCTTTTTTCGTCTTTCCTTCTCTTGCCTGCTGTCAGGAAAATCTGCCTTTGAAGGGACAATTCTGTACAGAGTGGCACCGGCAAAGATTGACAGCTACAGACGTTATAACAGTGAGTGTGTTTCAAAATCATCAAGCAACAGCTTCAGTCCTCTGAACTTGTTTGATTTATCTACACTTGTAAATTGTGCCACTGCTACCCACCTATGGCTACTCTACGTGCATAAATATCTGTCTGTAAGCTGAAGTCAGTTTGCTGCTGATGAACTGCCCAGCCTTAATGCAATGGGAATGCCCCTGTTCCTCCTGTGCATGTGTGTGTTCTGTGTCCATACAATGTATGTGTGTAAGCCCACCGTAAACTGTGAGTGACACTCGATGTTTTGGTCTCAGCTATGGATTGAATCTAAGGCCATTTAGTCCCATCACTTTTGCCACCTGAAATGAGAAGACTGTTGATAATCACCACAAATCTTTGAATTAAAAGTCCATCTGCTCTAAAAATAAAGTTCCCATTGTGATTGTTGAACTCATAAAGTATGCTTTGCTTTTCTGAAAGTATATTTTGGGTTTTGGTTTGTTTGAAGTTTTCTTTTTTAGGTGATTTTTTTAAAATTTATTTTTACTTTACTTCATGCATGCTCTTCATTTGGCATTCTGTCTTTGACAGTTATTACTCACAGCATTTTGGCTGATACGTTTTTTCTGCCAAAGAGAGTAAAAGATATAAAGCTATTTTCATTTCATATTCAGGTTTTTGGCTTCTGCTTTTTAAAAGATGGGCACATCCTGCTTTTCACGTTCTTTTACTGCCCTGGTAATACAGAAAAAGAGAGAATGGTTACATCAGATGCAAGACAGAGGAAGCAAGGAAGACAGAAATCTGTCCTTCCACCTGTTTCCTCATGAAGAAATCTAGCTAAAAGAGTCACATTTGGTGTGACTAAGTGCGAAGTGTTCAGTCCTGTCTTCCGGTGAGCAGGATGTTGTGCTAGCTTTGGCATCTGCTTTTGCCCCAGAGAGCTTTCTCTTGAGAAGATCCATGCTGTGATGCCCTTCTTCCTCCTTTATGGGTGGAAGTGTTTGGTCTTCTACTTCTGATGACTTCTGTCTTGTGCATGTTGACAGCAAAGGATGAAGCTGTTGAAGTGGCATTCTTCTATTCTGATATTTGCCCCTACACCTTTTTTTTTTGTCTTAACAAATCTGATCTTTTTTTTGAACAAAAATCTTTGTGAATGTGTGCAGCTCTGAGTATTTCCTCATGGAAAATTATCTCCCTGTCACCAGAAGTCATTTTGCAGCTCTTTGCAAGCTCCAACCAAGCCCTTACTCTGGCTGGAGCAGACCATGTGGCTGGTGGTCTTCAAATTTTTGTGCTGCTTCTCACCTTATATCTCCATGACTGCTTATGAATCACTCAAATTTCATGCTTCTTGCAGAGTTCTTAGACCATCATGTCCTCTAATCCACCCATCTGATGAGCATAATAAGGATTTATGAAATTAATTTCCAGTATGCTTGACTTTGGACTTTAAGATGAAGCTTCAAATCAGATGCAAGGCCTGCCTTTGGAGCCTTTAATTTCACAATCTTACTGGGTAGTGCTGCCCTAACATTACATTTCAAAGTTTTCCAAAAGCCTGCTCTCCGTGCCCAGCTCGTTTTTCATTAAGAGCCAAATCATCCTTCCCCTCTTCTCAAGTCATCTAAGGTAAGCATAAGTGAGGTCAGGAAGAATTCAATCACCTTTCCAGTTGTGCTAGAGCTCTGCATTTAGTTCTTCTTGTTAATCATGCTGGCCCATGGTTATGCCATGCCACAGAAAAGCAGTTGCATCAAACTGATTTCAGAGTGCACGATTGGATGGTGTCCACAGGAAAGCTTGATAACCACCTCCAAGAAGACAGCTTAACCCACAGTAGATTGTCTCACATTGCTCTGGGCATACACCCATCTAAACTTTGTTTTTAAAGCTGATAAAAGATACCTGTTTATACTACCTGGAACTGGTTTACCTGGAGGTTTAATACTACCTCCCTCCCTTGGCATTTGGTTGAGACTTGCATGTTTTTTCGTGCTGCAGAGGTGTGTTACCTTTTCCATAAAACTGCAGCTCAGAAGGCCAGACATCCAGCTACACTTACAGCCTGTTTGTTGCTTTTTGGTTTAGAACCAGGACTGAGGAATGGGCAATACACAAAATCAGGTCATCTGGGGAAGTCTTAAACCGCACAAGTGTCTGCACTGTTGCTACTATCAGAGATGCTCTTGCCTAAACTAGCACACAAAAAGGAGGGTCCCTTACTCTTCCTGCTCCATCTATTGACAGCTCACTTCCTGAAAACTTACTCATCACGTTCTTCCTGAACAAGCTGACTGATGGTGCAGCCAGCTCCTTCCATTTCATATCTCCTCTATGGTCCATATTTTTAGGTAAATATCCATGAGCTCATGTCTCCAGTGAAAACCGCTTGGAGACATTCCACGGAATTGCTTTCATTCAGGGATGTCTGTTTAAAACAACTCATAGCTGCTGTAATTTCAGCTTGCTGATTTCTCTGTTAAGTTAAGCTGGAATCAATTCATAACTTTAGATTAGTTATGCCTAAGCGATGCTTGGATTCACCTGTATCACATTGCATGAAGTGTTGCTCAACTTTGTGATCAAGCTTGGAGCTTTTACTTCACAAACACATGCTCAGTGCTAAATACTTTTGTTTTGAAAGCTGTTTTCCAACTGCTCTGTTTGAAAGAAATTTTCTTACTTAACCAAGGTCTGTAATAGCTGTTGAATTAGTCGCTGCTTCTAGAGATACCTTCCACTGAAATATGCAAGATTGTCTCCCACAGAAACACCCAGCCTTGCCTTTATGTGCTGGCATAGCTTTCTTGGTCATTAGGTATGCCAGGCTCTGCTCAGCAGTAATTCCAGCTCTTTTGGCCTTCTGCTCATCAACCAGCTGTCAGAAAATCTTTGCTACTGCATATGCTGGGTGAAGAGAGGGACACACAGCAAAAAGAAATTATTTACTTGTCATTTTGTTGATCACAGCCCTCTTTTCTCTCATCCTGCAACTTTCTTGCACCTCCACAAACAACGCTTCTTGGATTTCTAATTTTTTTATTTTTACTGATTTAGTTTCTTTTTCTTGCTTCGCTTTCTTTTTCTTCAAAGATGCAATAACTGAGGAAAAGTGCAGATAAAATGCTTGATTTGACAAATATTTGCCTCTCTTTCCTTATATGTGGATCCACAATGCTGTCAGTAATAGCTATTAGATATAATGGAAGAAGATCAGGATCGTTGAAACAGAAATATTCGTGAGTAACCTCAATTATGTTTTGTGTTTGCTATTGCTCCACCACTTTTTTTTGTCCTTTTTTTTTTTTGTCCCACTCCCCTTAATTCTTGAGGAATTATGGCTGGTCAGAGTTCTGAGAAATCAATATGGCTGATGTATTTATGATGTTGCAAACCCCATTTAGGAGTGTCTGAATATGAGCAAAGTTAAATGAGAAACCTCAATGTGGATTTTAAGAGTTCTGAAGAGAGGACAAGTTACAACTTTGTATTTCACCTCTGCTTCTTACACCTTGCTTGCAAAAAAGAACTTGTATCAAATACACAGCTGCTACAGATGCTGCAATGAAAAATAACATCTGAGAAAGAAAAATTATAAAATTGGGGGAGAGAAGTTTTCATGATTAAAAATAGGCATCCTGTTTGCTGGAGAACAAATGTACAGATGGGATTGGGGGTCAAGTGTCGAAAAATTATGTTGATTGGGGTGAAATGTTAAATCCTTCTGTTGATTGGGATTCCCTCTGCCAAGTGGTTTTCCATGAGTTTCGCAAAAGACCAGTGCTTGGTGAGTGGTGGGTGAAGAACCCTGTTGGCTGTGGTTGCTTACCTCTCCTTCCACGCATAATAACACGTGCCTGTACTTGGTGAGGGTGGTGAAACAAGCAGTCCCCAAATGAAGAGGACGATGGTACGGTTGTAGAGCTCCTGAATGAATGATTGTTCCTATTTGCTCTTACAGTACTCGAGGAAGTGGCTGGGGAGGAGGGGAGGCCACCAAGTTCTGTACTGATGGCTCTGTGCTCGTGCTGCAGAAGATGCTTGTGCTGCATTGCCCTCAATGCATGCTGCTACCTGGGGCCAGGCACCACTCCCCTTCCCCCTGCATGACCACTTGTGCAAGCACAGATATCTTGGGGCATTTCTTATGCGGCAAGAACTGTTGTGCAAAGGAAAATGCACATGTTGAAAGCAAAGGACAAAGTGTTTAGCTGACACAGTTAAACTTTTTCAAGGCAAGACTGAGAATAACAAATAATTACTAATATTGAGATAGTCTGCCGCAGCTATTTGTACATATATAATTACTCTTGGTAAAGAAGCATAAATTTGTTTCTTGAAAGTATGAATTTATTAATCTTTAAACTAAGAAGAATCAGCATGTCTTTCTTCTACAGTAGTATTTAGAATCAAATTTCATTTTCTGGTTTTGATTTTTTTATGACACTGGAATGTTGTTGGGGATGACTTCAACAAAATACAGCATTTTGATAGAAAGCAAGCTCAAGACTCATACTTTAAAGGATGTGAGTATTTCTTCTGTGTTCGGCAGTATGTGAGGAAAAGGAAGAAGGACAGTTCCTGCCTCATCTACTGCAATTACCATGTATAACTTCACCACCTTTGTCATTCGGATCCGTCACCCGGGCGTTCCATGCTGTCATTCTCTAAATAGAAGGAAAGGACATATTTCCCCTTGCTTTCCTTCCCTTCCATAAAAGTAAAAAACCTCAACGAGCTTCATTTACAAATTTCTTTGTTCTATTAAATACAGTTGACAGTGTTTCTCTCTGGCTGCCATACCAAATCAGGAGATCCTTTGTATCGTCTCAGGTGTGTGCCTCTGAACAGATGACCTTTCCATTGCTTAACAGAGCTGAGAAGTGCTTAGAGGGCCAGAACACCACTGGCTTTTACAGTGTCAGAGTGGTCCGTCTTTTTGCCCAGGGCCATAAATTGTCAGCAAAGAGAACAATCCAGAATAAAGAACAAAAATTAAATTGCTAAATAATAGCTCAAGATAGAAAGCTCTGTAAACTTAGTATGTATTCCCTTTTCTCCCCTGCCATTTTAAGCTATTTAGAAACAATTTTTTTCCTGCTTTGAATGGAGTTAATTTTACTGCAGCTGTTTATTTTTGTTTTAACAGCTTTGGTTACACAGCCCTTTATCATCCCTAACTATCTTTCTGATTTAGAATCCTGGTTTGATGCCAGCACAGCTCTAAGAGGTCGTTGCTGAATTAAGTCTGATGTTGTGGTCTCTTTTTAATCCCTGTTTGAGCTAATCTGTTTTGGTACATTTCAGAATGTTGCTCTCAAAAGACCTGTAACTGCTGCAGCAGGAGTGTGGTGTGTTTGAAATGTCTTGTGAAAACTAATCTTTCTTATATACCCATAGAGGAAAAAATGTGTGAAGTGCGAAATTCCTCCAGACAGTTTTGAGAAAATTTAATCTTTATGAATACTAAATGAACTTGCATTTGTAAGGAGAATGAATCAATAAAGAATCAAAATTCTGAGGGTTTTTTAAAAGCTGTAGACCCATATCTTGTTCCAGCCAAAAGCTGGGAACAGTCGGCCCCTGGGAATTTTAGCTTCTTGCTGGTGATGGTGCACTTGTTTGGACTTCAAGGAACCGACTAGAAAAATGCACCCAGTGCTTAGATTTGAGTTCTACTTTGTGGTGCTACAGATGATTCAGCAACAATAAATCTAGGTAAAAGAATAGTGGTTTTTCTTATAGAGCCAGAAACTTGAAGTGACACTCCCAAAAGACTTGAGAAATATGTCCTGAGAATTATTGAAGTTCTGGAAAGCTTTCCTGCTATTAAGACTGATGTGATAGTAAGCATGTTAGTGAGCACCTTACTGATGTTATGTTCTTAGCTTGTCAGCTCTCCAAATGCTCACAGAGAGCTGACAAATTCTAGAGAAGCTGCTGTTAAAAAAAAAAAGTAACAAAAAATAGTGAGGCCTGACTACTGTAGCTTTTATCCTATACTGGCTTTTTTGAAGTACTTAAAGCTGGGCTTACAAGAAGAGCAAGATGTTCTCAGTGTTTCTGAGGACAGCAGTTTGCTGAGCCGCTGGCCTCACCCTCGTGCTCAAGTCCTTTGCTGTGGTAGACCACAGCTGTTTCAGGCTGAGTGGGTGTGCTGGTCAGCAGAGAGGAGGACTGTGACCACTGAAATTCTTTCTAGTTTTTAATGTTCATTTAGCAGCCTGACCTCCCTGCTAGCTGTAGCTCTTCCTGAAGAAAATTTCTTACTTTAAATTCATAATCTGACAGTCTGTGTCACCTGGGTTCCTGCTTAGATCCCAGCCATGTCCATGGGCTACATTTGTCTTTTGGAGAAACTGTCCAGCCAGCTGTGTTCTGCCACTAAGCTGTTTGCAGCAGTGGCAAAAAACTCCATGAAAACCTGGGGGAAAAAAAAAAACCAAACAAAAAGGAGTGCGACTGGAAGAGGAACATTTTTCTGGTTTTAAGAGGAAAGATCACCTGAGCCAGGTTGCAGGTGTACCAAGAGAATTGATTACATATATATATACTGATACATATATATAGACACACATGCATGGATCACACACACACACACACATATATATATACATATATATATATACACACATATATACACATAGATATATGTATTGGGGAACAACCCTGATGAAAAAAATAAATGAGGAGAGAATTTATCAGGGGACATAGTGTTGCAAATCCTTGCTTCCGTGTTCTTTATCTGTCCAAATCAGAAGAGTGTATCTCATGTCTCTGGACTGGAAGGTAAGAGTCTCCTTAGCATGGCTTTAATAGTAGGACCGTGTTAGACTATTTTCTGCAGGACTTTTTTGTACTTAAGCAATACATTATTCTTTCTCAATGTTACTGCAGAACCTCTCTTTATCTCATTTGTTCTACAGTTTCCACTGCATACAGTTCTTCTCTTTTGTCCCCTTTGTCTCTAGACCCCAGTCATGTTGTGAAAGGAGCACAAGCAGGGCTTTTATTCTTACTGATCTATTTTGTTAAGTGCAGAGAACTCCTCAGTTTGTGTCAGCCAAAAATAATTAAATTACGTCATTTTCCCAGTTGATCAGGAAGAGCTCTTTTTAACTTTGAGGGAGCTTTGTATCTGATCACTCAAATGCAATTTAGTTTGGACAGGGCACACTTTAGTCCATTCTGTCCTCATTTAAAAAAAAAAGAAAAAATTGAAAAGAAGCAATGCTGTTATTTCATATGTTGCTTTCATTTTGAGGACTGTATACTGAGACAGCTCTGTGGTAGTGTAGAGAATGAACAACTCTTGGATAATCATCAAGCGCAGATGGGTGATGCTTGGGAAATCTGTTGTGAGCCTGAGGTGAAGCTTCTGATACAAAGTGTGATGTCTCATCACAGAAGAATGGTCATAAAAGCTGAAAATGCTGTAATGAAAAACAAGTGATGACCCAGAAAGAAACAAAAGCGTTATTCTTATTGGATCCACTTGAGGTTTCTGATCTTTCTTTCATGTAAACTTCAAAGATCTGAAATCCATGTGAGACCTGTTGAGTAATTCTCACAGTTACTTTCATATTTTACTTCCATCCACTGACCAAAGTCCAGATCTTCTTCTTCAACAATTAGAGATGCAGAAAACCTACTTCAATTACCTATTTTAAAGATAGATTTTCTGTTCCTTTCAGAGAGTGGCTAAGAGCAGTCATGGATTCTTATCAGTTAATTCTGGAGGGAGGTGTCTTCACTGCTTCTTCCCTCCGTCACAGAATAGGTTGAGATTTTGGCAAGAATGACAGTAGAAACCTTTGCCAGAGGGTAAATTTCCATATAAAGATATTTTGTTCAGCTGAAAGATGACAATCACTACAATTTGTTTGAGTTTCTTGAGTTGTGGATGTTTTATACTCAGTATGGTCAATTGCTGACCATCGTCATTGCATTTAGAAGCGGTAAATAAAGTTGGTTTTAGCTTCTGTCTCAGCCAGGGCCCCGGTGATGGATAATTTGCAAAGCTGGAGAAGGTCCAGCTGGTAGAACTTATAGCTTCTTCAGTTACTGCCCAAGTCACAGCCATACTGCCCAGAGAGATTTACACCTGTCTGGCTTAATTTACCCTTGCATCTCCGAGTGCCTCTGCTGGAAACACTGTGCAATGGCTCTGCTATGGATAACCACTCCTCTCCTGCCCACTGCAGCACCGAGCAGGATCACAGTCAATGCTTAAATTACCTGGTTACAGGTTCCCTGGGGTCTGGAAGAGAAATAGTGCACAGAATTTACTTTACCGATAGTGAGCATGCTACCGTTCTAACTACCGTAATAAAGACCATAATTAACCAGATTTGAGGTGTTCTCCCAGGCCTTTCTTAGACAAAATAAAACATGAAGAAATCGAGACTTTTGTGTATTTAAGAAAAGCATTGTAATATAATCACTTAATTTAAATTCCAATCCTGAACAGCTTATGGAACAAATAACTTGTTCAGTGTTATTTGGATTTAATTGAATATTTGAAGAAACAGAAATGCTGATGTCCAACAATAGATGTGGCAGCCACTCAGGAGGCTAGAGGGCCAAAGGGCTAGAGTATAAAAAAGGATTCTATTTTTATACTCCTTTCATGTTAAAGATACAGGAAATCTCAGGGCAGCATATCATGGCTTTTCTGGTTTTGGCAGAGTCCCGACCTGACACATAATTCTTGATTTCATTTCCTAGCAGCACCCTGGTGTTGAAACCCATTTAACAGATGAGCCTCTCATGTCCTGGATCATGAAGTTGTACCTGGAGGCCTTAGGACTTGCACTGGTTTCTCTGGTTCATCTGTACTGTCAGCATTTTATGACGAAAATCTATTGCAATCGCTTTGTCAAACTTGATATAAAAGTCATTAGGAAGATAAGCATATTTGAAATTCTTCTTTCTTTGACTTGTAAGATCCACGTCTGTGACATCATGAGTGCTTGTTAGGGAAATGTGAGGATTTGAGCTTCTTATTGTTAGGCAGAATTAGTGCTGTAGTAGCAGCAATTGCTGTGGTTTTCCTGGAAACAGTTAATGTAAGGAGGCAGATTTAAGTGGTCTAGGGAAGGAAACGTCAGTGGGTCACTTTTGCTGCCAGTGGCTGTTTGACCTGATGCTGCACCCTTCTGTAAAGTGGCTGAAACATCACCTTATTGCATCTGTGACCTCTGCTATTCAAGCAGCAGATATTTTCAGATAAATGCAGATAAATTTTCCTATTCACTGAAAAAAGTAATGCAAATCAGCACATCAGTTTTGACTTGTTATATTCCTAGAGGAGAGTGTGCATGGGTGCTTTTCTTATGAGGCTGTCTATGCTGCAGAGAGGTTTAATTTTCAGCAGGGAACATATTATGCAGCTTATTTGATTGCAAATTTGTTTGAACAGCTTTCAGCTTTATATTTCCCAGTTAGGTAATGTAGCTTTACATACTAATTGCATAATTGGCTTGAGACACACAGATTTAAGGTACAGCGTGCCTGATCTGACTGCTTGTTAGCTTTACGTGGCTTTATACAATAGGTGCCTTACAGCTGAATTTAACTCTTTCTTTTATTGAGGTCTCTTCCAAAGAGGTTTTGCCTGAGGAATAAGGATTTTCTTGGTACACAAGGAATCGCCATCCTCATTTGTGAAGTTTTGATGCTGGAGTATGCATGTTTTGTGGATTTGTGGATTGGTGTAATTTCTAACCAGTACACCAATGTGATGAAATAAAGTCATTTTTCAAAGTCAAAAATGAGTGCATGGCACAGAGAGCATCTTCTCTACCTGTTTCTTGTGGTTTCGTTTTCCTCTAGAGGATGGTGGGAGGGATCAATTTCCAGTCACAATCTGATCTGAAAATAGTGAGCTTCACGCCTTCTTTCATCCCTCCTTTTCACAGGCCTAAAAGATGCTACAGGCTCTGAGAGTGATGGTGGTGACTCTTGCAGTACAAAATCAGAAGGAGCCAATGGAGGCACGACAATCCAACCCAAAAAGGTCAAAGGCGTTGGCTTTGGAGATATCTTCAAAGACAAACCCATAAAGCTACGACCAAGATCAATAGAAGTTGAAAACGACTTCCTCCCAGTAGATAAGGTATGTGTCATTCCTTAATTGTCTCTCGGTGTTGGTTTAAAGAAGTTTTCATCTTAAAGTTTTAGGTTCTATCACTGGCCAAAACTTGAAGCTTTACGGTCATTATTTCCTAATCTTTCTGTAGACACGGTTCTTCTTTTTTATTTTTCCCTCAGACCTGAAAATGGATCCCAGTGAGGTTAGCTGCATGCTGAATTTGAAAAAAAAATAAAAAATTGATTGCTCCAAAGTATGTTCTTTAGGGAAACAAACAAAAAAATGCATGGTTTCTAATGAAGTCACAACTTAAAAAAAAAAATCTGTGAAATCCTTCCTTTAAGTGAACAGTCAGATTTGTATAGAGTTACTGATGTGCTGAGAAGTGTTAGGAGGCTTCCACAGGCTTGAGTTCTGCTATGGGCATAGTTACATGATGGATTTTCTTTGCCCCCAGTGGTGATTTTAGGAAGCTCCTGGGCTCTTGGTACCTGGTGTGGCAACTTCTCACCTTTTGTTCATGCTTGTCCACTTGTCTGTAGAAACAGGCACTACAGCAATTAACCTTTTTTGGCCTGCAAGATTTTTTTTTTCAACCTAGATCATTTCAGTGATCTGATTTATAGCACAGCACCTACTCCCACATCCACCCTGAGTTACAGTAGCACAGAAGAGTATAAAGAGGGTAGGAAAGAGCTGGAATAATCTAAATAAAGGAAAAACCTCTACTGCATTACTGCTTGACCATTGATGACTTCTTCAAAGCCTGCATGGTACCCTGCTTGCCTTCTGTTTCTGGGTGGGCTTCCTAACTCACATGTGGGGCTTTGCAGAAGCCTTTGTTTTCATTTGAAGTCTTTGCAAAGCCCTTATGAAGTGGCCTTCATTCCTTGGAGGAAAATCTTACTCTGCTTTATAATAATGTGAAGTCTTACCTTTGTTTTGCACAAACAACTAACAGGTTTGTTACCCAGCCAAAAACTGAATATACAATTTTCAGGAAACTTATAACACAGACCTTCCTTCCTATGTCTTCAGATTTCTCCTAAAATGGGCATGGTTAGTAGAAAATAATGCCTTGATTTTGTAAACACAATCCATCATTTGTGTCTCAAATGTGTAGATAACTAAAGGCAACACTTCTTTTCTGTTGATGCTTTTTTCCTGTCTAGGATTAGGTTAACCTTTGAGAGGTGCCATTCAGAGGCTTCAGTCAGCACTGCGGTCTTTTCCTACTAACAGCACCAAAACATGAGTCAGTGACACAGTGTCTGTTGAGACTGCAGACCACTAACCTCCCTGAACACTTGTCTCCCAGCTGCAAGAAATTCCTCCCTTGTCATTGCCATGTTCTTTGCCGTTTAATGCTGAGTGTAAGAGAATCCTGCATTAAGTTGGCCATTCCACTCAAGGTCCAATTTAGCCTGAAATCTCTGCATACTGGTTCAAAGTGTAGCAATGGATGATGAAGAGTTCCAAATCGGTCCATCTTTTTCTCAAGCAATGTATTTTTTAAAGGGATGTTTGCCCTGTGTATTTCTCATTTACAAGTAGCCTTACTTTTTCAATAACTTGTGAACCTTTGAAGGAGAAACAATGCTTTCCTCTATTCCCCTTTTCTTTCTTTTTTTTTTTTTTTTGATGCTTTCTGAAGTTTGGAGACCCTAAAACTCTTTCTTTTACTTCTTCTTGATACAGTTATTGATGAAATATTACTGTAATGATACTTTTAACTTTTTTGATTTAAGATATTTCCTAACAACAGTTGTTTTTTAAAAAGCATCAGTAAGCTACTGTGAGGATTTTATAATGTGGGATTATTTATAACATGATAGTTCCCATGTAAAATGTCAGTCCCACTTACAGAAGAATCAGCAGGGTCTTACTTTGTTGGTGTTATCACTTTGTGTTCTAATATGTTTTCAATTTTATGAATCATAAGCTTAGATCATATTTCACACAGAATTACTGGGGTGCTAAAAAGGCTTTTACACAAATATTGGCAGGAATATGAGGGCAGAAAGGTTTGCTACCAGATGAGCAGAAGCAGATGCCATTAGGCTCTCCTGTAAATCACCAGGCAGTTTAATGTGCTTCAAGTGTTTGCTCAATGGCAACAATGTGGGATAAAATCGCCCTCGTCTTTTAAGGTGATCAATAAACTCTCAATAAAAGGCAAAACTGAGGAATTGTGTGAAACCCCATTGGTTTTATTGGTGTGCAGATTTCATTGCTTAGCTGTTATTTGTTCTAAAAATCACAGAGGCAGACTATCCTAGGGAAGTTAATGATGCAGTTGTGGGAGCTTAGTTGGAGCAGTGCTATCAGATCTCTGCTTTTTTAGAAAAATAGAAGAATCAAATACTTATGTTTCGTAGTCCATTTCTTTGCCTGGTTGTGCTGAGGAGTTGACCACTGGCCATGTATAAGCAGAATCAGATTCCTGAGGCTTGGCTCTGACAAATTTCCATTACTGATAAATGTAAATGAACTGTTTTACAATGCTGCATGTGACTGAAGTCATAGTCACGTGCAGTCATAGTCAAGACTCACCAACAGATGAGTTTTTAGAAGAAATACACTAAGCATATAGATATGTTGTGCCTCCTGAGAAAATTCAGGGTAACGCTCTTGAAGCAGCACAACATTTATGGTGAAATAGAAATGCCTGTCTCACATGTCTCTCTTCTGCTCTGCAGCTTCAACACATTTAAGCAGGTGCTTATGCTTACTTCTTTTTTCCCTTTTTCATTTCGTAGTAGCTTATCTAAAGCTCCTGTTTCTAGGTTGGACTTCCTTCCAATACGATCTGTATGTGCTTCTGTTGTTTTAACAGGCTATCATTTTTTCCTCTCCTGTATCTAAGAATAAACCTCTACAAGTACAGGAAAATTAATTCAACCAATACATTCCTTAGTCTGAGTTAACTGTATTGGGTTGATTTGTGAGTTGAGGCTTCAGCTTGGAAATGCTACAGAGCATGATAGGTGAATATAAAATAAAAGGCCTTAAAAAGCTATTTTTGTCTTTCTGAACACTGTCCTTACATCAGGAGAGACTATTGAGAGTATTTTTTACATTTTCCACTTGAGATGTATTTGTAACTTTCTTCGGGCAAAACTTTCATAGTTGGCTAGCAGTGGTGGATTTGAGCAGAGCTAGATTCCATGAACATCCTTTGATGAGATCACAGTACTGTTTGCCAAAACTTAGTGTAAGTTATATACTCAGAGAGTATTGCAGACACTGTTATGATTTAATATAAAGGGGGAGGTTGTCATGGCTCTAGATTCAGCAACTTGTAAGATCTGGTTAACTGGTGTTTAGGGGTCCTTACTGCAGAGCACTGAATCCATACAGAAATTTTAATTTTTTTATCTATTTAGTATGTTTGGGAGAGGAGAAATGGAGAAAAATTAATGGAAATAGACACAAGGGCTAGAAGGGCTAGAAGCTCTTGTCAGTTACTAAGTCTACCTGTCCTTTGTAATAAGGTAGAAATTTGTAAACTCTGGGACTGAATGCCTGCAAGGTCTGAGTTTCTATTTCGAGCCGGCAAGCTGGGAACCCAGAAACTGTGGTGACAGTCTGTCTTTGCACACCTGTTCTGTCAGTTCCTGCCTGCTTGCTTGCAGAAAACATTTTTACCCCTTAATTTTCAGTTGTCATTTAAAGAGAAGTCTTTGAGAGACAGAAGTTTGGGGCTCCTCCCGGTGTTTCTAAGGCAGCTGACGATGTGCCTGAGCTCTGCCAGCCCTGCCCAGTGGCACCCATGGTGCGTGGCCAGCCCTGGCTGAGTGTGCCACGTGTGTCTGCATCTCATGGCTCACTGCCGTCTGCTTTGCTTCTCCGATGCCTTTGGAAGTGCTTGCTCCCCTAATAGAAATGTTGGAGTCAGTGTTCAAAATCCTGAGATTAAAAATGGATGCAAGCAAAACCAGCTGGTACTGACTAGAAACACCATTGAAAACACCTGCTGAGGCAGAGAGCACACAGTGGGAGCACCAAGTGTGTGCGCAGCACTTTGCACTTGAAAGCACAGGTTTCTGGCATTCCTTTCTTCAGAGACAGCCACCGGCAGTGGCAGCAGCAGACGTGGCAAGCGTCAGCAGTTTGTCGAATTCCGTGTAGGAACAGAGGAAGCACTCATCTGTTCAAGCTACATGCATGTTCTGCTTTGAAGCTTCTGTCTGCTACAGTCTGGCATCCCTGTCCTAAGCATTTATTCTACTGCCATCCTGTGAGGAACGCTACAGGGGAAGAACCCTGACCCCTTCTGCAGCTGTCGTGAGAGCAGGGCTGCCTGCAGCGGGGTCTCGCTCTTTTGCTGGTGTAACTTCCCATTCCTTGACTGCAGTGTGGAAACAGGATTTATGTGTTTCTTTCATTATGTGAAAAAACAGTACAGGTTTGCAGATGGTGGCTGATGTTCACGAGGCAGTGTGGACATTATAAATAAACACTTCAGAAGATTTGCTACCCTGTTCTGGAGGAGTAAGAAGGCAGGGTAGGGGAATTAAGATTGACAGGGGACAGTTGAAAAGCAGCTTGCCCCATTTTGGGGAGGCAGACTCAAAGCAGGACCTGACACTAAGGGAATAGAATGGGAAATGCAAAATTAAGTTTAAAGAGAGGAATAAATTTGATAACTTCAGCTGGCAGTGACTCTCTGCTGAGTCACTGAACTGTGCAATGTGAGTGAAGAGTGACTCCTGATCTCCTGTATGCTTCCTTCCCATCCGTGCTATCCCATCTGTGCTTTCATGTTCTGTCAGTTTGGTTTCTAAAATGTTCAAGCTGTCTGAACAGAGTTGTCCAGGTATCGATGGCATGGTTCGGCTTACACATCAGCCTGCACTACTGGTTTTTGGTAGGGGATGTTACCCAGACCCTGGTTTGTGCTGCCTGTGATCTTTTATTAGGCTTTTTTTTTTTTTTTTTAATTAAAGCAGCTATTTGACTGTAAATAATTGCAAGTTAGTTTTCATCCATGCCACGAGACTTTACATGTATACAGTTGGACTTTATTCAGAAAAAATTTGTCAGTGTGAAAGAAACATACCAAACATATGCATGAAAATATTTTCAACGTATGTTTCTGGCTCAATCTGCTTGAAGAACATCTTAAAATAGTAGCAGAGTAGTATAAGAAGTATTGATAGTACTGCAAGTTATTCCTGGAAGCAATGTGGAAGATCGGATCTGTTCTGCTGGGGCACAGCACTGGGCTCCTGCCAGACTGAGTTCTCCTGGAGGAGTGCTCTCTGGGAAGGAAAACTCCTGTTATTTCAGTCATGGTTTTGATTAGGAAATCTTAGGATGCTCCAGTCAGAAAAACAGGATGTGTAGGTTTAAGCTAATGCAATTCTCTTTCATAATAGAATGTCAATAAAAGTCTGTATGTTGTAAGTTGCTCTGGACCCAGCTGGTGATCATTAGCTTGCAAGTCACTGTAAATCTCTGAATTTCAGTTGAGTCTGTACCATTACCAGGCCTTTTACCCCAATAGGCATTCTAAAAGAAGAATTGTTAAAAACCCCAAAATGCTTTGCTTACATAGCTTAAAATAAAGCTGATTTCCTGACTTCCAGAGAGACTTGATGGAGACATAAACTGAATTTCTAGGAACGTTTGTCTTGTGTTTCAACAGTACAAAGAAAATGCTTCAGAAAGTAACAGTACTGACATGCAAGCTACCTTAGCTACCATCTGATGAGCTTCAAGAGAACTGATTCCTGAGTCAATATATGTTTATTAATAGCAATAAAAGCTACCTAAGCAAAATTAATTGATATACATTGATATGAAAAGATTTAAATAAGTGTAATCAAGACTTTAGGGATAAACAGTTTTATAAACTTAGCATTTCTCAGTAAAATGTATTTTTCTTTCTTGCTCCATTTGGATTTTATAAGATAATATAACTGATTTTTAATTACTACATCTGAGTTAAGTTTTATAACTTTGACAAGACTATAAAGCAATTCTAAAGAAATAACTTCTGATATTCTTAGCACACATTAACTTTGAAAATTGAAGAAATAGTTATGCAAAAAAAAATTATCTGCCTTGAAATTTACTTATACCACTTTGAAAATTATGTAAATAAAAAGGCTGATGAATGTAAACCAAACTGAATATTACCTTTAAAGTGAAATCTGTGCCCTCATCCTTTGTTGTCTATTTAGCTTTATTAGTTCATGGAATTTTTCTGAAATGTTTCTTTACATTTTTCCTAGTTGAGGATTATATTTAATAGTCAAATGGAATTGAGAGTGTATAGTATCTTGTGGCTTGCTCAAATATAAATCTTTAATTTCTTCCAAATCATCTGTGTCTTTCCCTCCCCTGCCCTTATTCAGACATTTTAAAGTTGAATGTTTCTATGGAGGCAGCATTAAGGATTTATAAGATTTTAATGGAACAGAGCATCATGTTAACGATATTTCAGTTTCTTGAACATCTTTCTTTAAAAACAAAAGCCAAAACAAAGACATAAGTTACATGACATTTCAACCTTTTTTCCCCCTCCAGAAAGATCAATGCATTCAGAATTTGTCATAAGCTCATTTGCCAATATAGTTATTTGCAAAACTTTCTGCCTGGGCTGTTCACAGCAGTTCTGTAAATCGCCACTTGCATCCTTGCTTTTCCTAGCTGGTGGTCTCAAGAAGCCAGGAAAGTCTAAGCTGGCTTGGGAAAGGAGAGGAAACTTCTTGCTGTGAGTGAGCAGAGGTAGGAAAAGGTCCAGATTTCCTGTGAAATAAACAAGTGGAACTTTTGTTTCCCGGGGATGGCCCGGCCCGTGAGTCAGTGTCAGGGCTGGGCTCCCGCGCTCGCTGAGCTGAGCTCATGCAAGGAAGGGGCCGGACTCCAGGACTCTTCTTGGACACTTCAAGCTGCTGAAAGGCAGCTTGGCTTCACAATGGGAGAAGAGGTATTTATTTTACAATTAGTTGGGGCTTTTTTTTCCTGTGGCTGTTTAAAACTGTATTGTAATGTATACTCTTCAGAGCACAGGTTTCAACTGTAGTGTTCTCTGGTTCTCTTGCACACTTTGGAGATGCTGGGTAGGTAAAAAGAAAAGAAGGCAAAAGAGTGCTGAGGATCCTGAAGCCCATTCCTGCTATGGAGGTCCATATTAGAATAGGGGGTTACTTTTGTGTGAAAAACATGTTCTCTCCTGGCTCTATTTAGCTTGAGTTTTTTCCTTTCTGCCTGTTTGGCCATTGAACTTGCACAGATGTTTTCTATTTCTATATGATGTGGTTTCAATTTTCTTACTCTAAAGAATAATACAAGTTTAGAGTTAAGCGAGACAAGTTTTCAAGTCTTTAGTATGTGTTGCTCTTTCAAATGTTTGCTTAGTAAGTGAAAATTCACCACCCACAACCCCTGGTTTTTCCTTCCTAAATGCACTAAAAAACTGTACTTCTTCTTGGCAGAAAAAAAAAAGGAAGACCTTTACTAATTCCTCTTCTGTGTGAGGTGACACTTGGCCAAGTGAGGAAAATTGATGTGAACGAGTGTTTTAGAAAATTATATTGTGACAATCAAACTGACATGGAAATTATTTTTTTTTTTTTGCCCCCAAGAAAAAGCAACTAGAATCAACTGTTGCTTGTAAAATTTTACAGAAAGCTGAATGGAGAGATACCAAGTAAACTGTTTAATTATTTGCAGATACTTGGGGAGCTCTTAGTACAAAAATGTAAATTTCCCTCAACTTGGCTTTTTGCAGCTAAAGTCAGTAAGCTGTGTGCAGAAACAAAGCAACAAGTTTTTTGAGTTGCTTTTTCTCCTAAAACGTGCCATGCGTCTTCCTTGTTTTCTGCTTTAAATAAGGAAAAGAGGAAGGAGGAGAGGAGGAGCGCGAAAGGATCATAGAGCAGCCAGGCACTTGGTAGGATAAACAGTGTAGGGCAGTTTCTAAGAAGCCTTTTTAATGCTTTCTGTGTATTTCTATAGGAGTTTCTTGGCATTCTGCGTTTCTAAAATAGTCCTTAAATACTAGAGATGCGAGCTTATATTATTAGAGTTAGTAGCCTAAGTGTTTGTAAAAGCTTCCCAATAAAAGCCAAGGAGAGGGGAGAGAGGGCAGCTCCTGGCGAGGAAGTCCTGATGCAGCAGTGACTGGTAGCCAAGCAGGGGCTGCTGGTGGCTGCTTTCTGCTGACTCCTGGGCTCTTTGCCACGCACTGGCCACCCAAGAGCAGAGTCCTCCACCTGGACAGCTGACTCTTCCTTCTGCAGCAGCCTCTGTACCTAAAGCACTTGCTGGAAAGAAAAGCTGAAACACATGATAATAGTCATTTTCCATTTGTGTTTCGAGATACTTGTTGCTCTGCAGTCTTCCCTGTAAGTGTTTAAAATAAAACTATCTCCCTGTTCTTCCTCAGTAACTTCTGATTTCAGTGATGTAAGGTGAGGGGAAAAACCCCCAAATCTAAAAAAATGAAAGTTAATCTGAGGAGAAAAGAACAAGTATAATTCCAAAATGGAAGAAATATTTGTTGTTAGCACTAAATCTGAGATAATCTGCGTGACAGTATGGGTTTGTTCTTTTGTTTATAATAACTGAATTTAAAAAATATTACTGAACAGCTACTTGTCAGTTTGTTGACAACATCATAACTTCCATAAAAGAGCAAAGAAACATTGTTGCCACTTTAAAGAGGAAGATATTAAAGAGGAGACATTCCCTGCTTACTGTTTTCATAGGGTTGTTTTACTCTTCTCAGAGATGGAAGTAGCTGCACTGCTTTCCTTACTGCTGCAAAAGGAAGTGGAGATTGATGTAGCAGTTGTAAGATTCAATAATTGTTGTAAAAGAGGGAGGTTTTATAACCGCGGTTTCTAAGCCACATGGTGCAACCTGGCTCATGCAAGTCACCAGCTGCAATCTAGACAGGCATGGTTCTCCTGGGAGAGTAGGAAGGAATTTCATTCCCTCAGTGCAGACTGACTGAAGTATTTTTCCTAGAAGAGAGAGAAATTAATTGTGAACAGCAACTTGCAAATGGCAAAATTCATGACAAAGAGCGCAAGGTGACATGTTTCCTTTACATTTATATGAAGGAAAGTAAAAAAGGAGAATGAAAAGTAAAGCAGGGAAGAAAGAAGACTTTCTGCTTAAAAAAATACTTTTGTTACAAAAGCACCTTATAGCATTACAAATCTGCAGCTTGAGGAAAAAAGAAAATGAGCTTGTTCATTGTGCTCATTTTGATGTGCACGCTTCCAGAGCTTTGAGATCAGGCAGCTGGGAGCGTGCTGTGTGGGTTTCATTCTGTGTTTGCCTTTTATTTCGTTTATTAAAGTGTTTTTACTCATCAGTGGTTCTAATACGTCTCACTCCATTTGTTGCAGCAGTATCTATCTAGTCTAAACTGTTATGTTCACTTTCCCACCATTAACCTTCTAGGAAGGCAGATTTTTAGTTCATTAATGGTTTGAAACTGACAGCCTGACAGCATCAAATGTCAGGATTCCAAATTTTACAGAAATACTGATGTTTTCAAGTTAAGATATATAGGTTTCTCTCCTGTCCAACACATCAAGCATGTTGGTAGGAAAAAAGTCTCTCCAATCCTCTCCCTGCCCATAATTTCAAATTTTAAGAACTTGTCAAAATATTATTTAGAGTCAAGTTATTTAGAGTCTGAACTTACCTGTTGGTAGAACAGGTTTAACTGTGGAGAACACTGTGAAAAGCGAAATGTGCACTGTTTTGCTCTCCAAGCTACCCAGAGTTTTAATGGGAATGATGTTTCACCGTTCATGGTTTTGTTTCCACCCCCTTTTCCATGCAAGAGGTTAAACCAAAAATTTTGCATTTCTTATTTCTTTGAATGTTATTTCAGATAGCACAGATTTCTCTGGTGAGTTGCATAATGCTAATGAAGATATTCTTCATCTGCGGTTTGAAGACGGATGGTGGTCTCCTAAACACCTGGTAGTTTTAGTGCTTGGGTAGCTGGATGAGACATTTGGTGCTGGCTCAGGTCATTTCTAAATGGAGCTCAACAGCTGGAAACAGGAACAGAAGTAATTTTCCATTTAAGCAGTTCTGAAATTGCTGAAGAGATGTTGTGTCATTGCAAATGGGAAGTTGGGAGTCTGTGAAGCAGTCTCTCTAATTAGAAGTCTTCCCCACTATGAAGGTTTGAGACTCCTTTAAATGCTGAAATATAAATTACATGAATGTGGACGATACAAACAGTTACAGTTCAGTGTAAACATCAATTTCATCACTGAGAGAGCTGAAATAGTGTGTATCTCAAGATGTCTTAAGTCTCTAGCAGTTTCTCAGCAAAAGCTGGTAACAGTCAAAGCCCTTCCAGACAGCTTGAGTGGAAATAACTCTGAGTTTATTCAGGAGGTTGCTAAGTTGTACAAGGTTTCACTTTGTAGTGTTGGGATGGACATAATCCACCTTACAGGTTATAACAGGTTTGAAGTGGCTAAACAGGAAATGTAAATATACATTTCTGTACTGTGGATTTGCCTTTTTCATTGCAATAGCTGACTGTCAATCCAGTATTTGATTTTTATAATCTTTTAGATTCATTTTCACCTCTGTAGCAACTACAAAAGATGGCCAATGAAAGTAGACTTCTATACGTGCCATAAAACATTTCTTAGTTTTGAAATTTTTCCATTGAAAATTTCTGTTGAGTCCTGCAAATTGGGAGACTGTATAATTTTGAAGACTTTTCTAATTATTTTCTCCATATTTTTTTGTTCTCTCTATAATTTTGCTTTCTTTTTAATTGAAGAACTTAGTGTGTTTGATAATGTTTTGGGGGGGGAGATAGGAGTTGGAGTAATGCCTTGAAGTTTCCCTGGAGTTATCGCTTTGGTTTTATGTCACCTTGCTTTATTTAAATTTCTTTTCTGAATAGTATGGTATTCAATATTCCATTTCCATATTTTGAAGAATAATATTTCTTGGAAATTGGAAGATCCTGGGACAACTGTAGTTCAGATCAGGACTCTGCCTGGGCTCAGGGTGTGCCTCCACGAGAGGTCAATACTGGAAGCCTGGGGAAGACTGTGAGAGCAGGTTGCACAAATAAAGAAATTCCTGCAGGGATTCTTAACAGCCTGTAAACATTTTGAAATTTTTATTTAATAACCATAATGGATTTTTGTTCCTTGGCAAATCAAGTAGTCACATTTTCATTGCATGTAACCTTTTAGCACCTGTAGCTCCTGTGAAATCCTGCTGGATCACACACAGTGGGAAGGAGTTACCTCCCTTTGTTTGTTTTGAATGTGGTACCTGCTAATTTCATCTGATAGCCCTTAATTTTTATTACTGGAAGAGATGAGTGAGTCCTTAATTTTTATTACTGGAAGCGTTAATGAGTAACTCCTCCCTAAGTACCTTCTGTCCTCATTTTTATAGACTTATGTCACCTGTGTGTGTCTTTTTTTCCCAGAATGAGGGATCTGTTCCATATCTTTGATAATTCTTGGTCACTTTCTGTCTTTTTCAGTCCCTTTGGGAACCCAGGTGGTTTATGTGTGAGGGCAAAAGGAGGTGAGAACTGCACACAATGACCAAGGTGTTGGATGGATTTACACAGCATTTTGATAGCACTTTCCATTCTCTTTATTGCTTTCCAAAGTGTTAACAACTATGGGTTTCAAAGCCTGTAATTTCTGTCTTAAGATAGCATTTTTCCTACAAATGTGTCATTTTATTTCTATCTGAACTTAGTTTCTGCCTTTCCCCTTTGGTGGGTCATCTGTCAAGATGTGAAAAACAAGAGCCTTGATCTATATCCCTGAACAACTCCACTAGTAACCATGATGAAATTCTACTCTTTGTTTCCTGTGTTTTAATAAGTTACTTATCCAAGTTAATAATTTTTTTAAAAGGATGAACAGTAAACTCTTCTTAATCTCAGTTTTAGTTTTGAGTGTTCAGTGAGGTTACAATTTCAATCTTCTTCAGGAGCCAGAACCAGCAACTTTTTTATTTTTGTATTTTATTGAGAATTGCCTTGAATTGGCTATGTAAAATAGAAAAGATCATACGTGACTTGTATAAAGACAACAATGTATGCTGCAACATCATTTTTTAATTATTTATTTATTAGGTAGCTGGATTTACAGATTTATTGCTAATCTATAGATATATAGATCCAGAGAGACAAGGACAGATCTTTAGGTAGATTAGCTGGCTGCTGTCCTGGCAGGTAACATGCATGAACTACACAACAAATACATTTAAAAATAGCAACTATCATGGGATTCTGGTGGCTGAATAGAGGTGTCTGTGATGTTGCTTGTAGACAACAAGCAGTCTTTCTTCACAGTCTGTAGACTAAAAAGCATTATTAGGACAGGAGCCTTCTCTATCCCAAAGATTAATTACATGCTAAAAGGACTGTTTTACCTCCACTGACAAAAGGGAAGCCTGCAGTGACTGGCATCTGGCTCACAGTTGATGTTTAAATAAAATGAACTCCATCTTGAATAACTACATCAGACCACTAAATCTTGTCTTTTTACATCTGAGTGACAAAACCAGCTGAATGTCATTGTACTAAGAAGTATAAGCAGATTACATGCCAACTGTGAGGCTCATGTAGTCACAGCACAACAAGGGGCAGTATGAAACCCTAAATTTTAAGATTTCTTAGCTTTTCAGTAGTTAAGTAAGAAATCATGCTAAATGATCACTAAAATAATAAGCAATTGTGAGTAACGTATTCACTAGAGAAAATTTGATTCATGCAAGATAAAAGCAATATCATTACGTAAGTTTAATTGCAGGACCTAGTGCCTTCTCCTAAAGAAAATGCACACCTGGGAAATCTTCTGAAGAACTTGCTCTCATCTTTAGTTTTGGAGTAACAGACTCTGAGCCAATGGGGAGTGTCAACACATACTGATTAAATCATCTCAGCCTTCCTTTCTCCCTCCCTTTTCTTCTGTATGTAATCCTTCACAGTGGTATGCCAAAGGTAGTACTGGCTTGTCATTTTGTCTTTATTTTACCACAAACACTGAGAATCACATAAATAATTCCTTGTCTGTCCAGCAAGTCATTTTCAAGGACTTCCCTCTATGTGATTTTCAAATACTTTTTGATGTAATGAAGTAAAACACCAGTAATTCTTGTATTAAATATTTCAGTTATTTTGAAAAATAAAATAGCTTTTAATCAAAACAAATGTGACTATTCCTTAAGTATTCAAAGCATTTATTCTTAGGCTTGATGTAGTTTAAGCATTTTAACCAATGAGTAGAGGTCGTTTAGCTTCTTCTTTTCAACTGTAAGAATTATATCAGAAGAATAAACATCAGTGATGAATCAGAAAAAAAAGCCCCAGAAAAATCATGTTTTGTTCTAAAATTTCCCTTGTCTGGGGACCTCTGTTGTGTTTCCTTTGCTTTGTTTACTTGCTTGCTTGCTTGTCTGCCTGGATTCCAGGGCCATGACAGTGGATGACAGATACAGTAATTGTAAGATGCTCTGACAATCAGTGCTGTATTTCTAGGGCACCAAGTGAACTGAGGGTGGTGTAATGTAATCACAACCTGTTTACCATTCTCTAAAGTGGGTATTGTAGAAGGATTTAGACTGACTACTGCTACTTTTATACACGCCCTTGTTTTTTCTTTCTTTTGTATTCAAGAAGTAACTTCTGAATTGAACCCTAGAAGGCATTTTTCCCCCAGACACCTTTAGTTTTCTGCATACACATGCTAATTCCAAAAGCCTTTAACATTCAAGCAGCATATTCTTGTTGACTGCTTGAATGTTGCTTTCCTCTAAAGCACTGGTGGTGTTGTAGCCAGGTCCCAGTGGACTGATGTACATGAGCATTTATAGGGCCTCCACTTCTTCTCTCTTGACTTGTTTGCTTTGTCCAAACTTGTTAATTGTGGTAAGAGTCATGCTGATGGCTGAAATTGTGTTAATTTCCAAGGAGCTCCTGTGGGATGAAGGCTTCAGTCTTTTGCTTTGTAACAACAGGATGTTTATTTGGAGGAACATCTTTTATTTAGACGTTGTTGATTTTGTCTAGACAGGGAGAATTAAGGTGCCAGCAGTTTATATGCTTTTCACAGCATCAAAATACAGGGGTTTGCAATCTTGCTACAGAAGGGTAAAGCCTTTCAGAGGTAAAATCTTTTTCAAAATTAAAAAAAAGGACTTATTTCTTTACAAAGATATGCTATAAATCAGAAGGCCTATTGAAGGCCTTCATTCAAGCCCAAGAGCCACCTAATATAGACATCAGTTGGAAAAACTGCACTTTAATCTGCTGGAATAAGTGTGAAAATGCACCTTTTTCAGGTTGTCCAATGGAAGAAAATACAGCTTGACTGTGTGAAAAGAAACTGTAATATGAAGCTTAAAATACTTCAGTTGCTTTGTTATCTGCATTCTGTGGAATATTTACCAAACATCCCACTAAAAAAGTGCTCTGCGTGTGTGCTATGTCTGATGCTGTGGTTAGGGGGACCATTCTTTATGGAAGCATCATCCGGTATTTAGAGCTGAGTGATGTTCATGTTTCAACTTTTGAATGATGTAAAGGCAAGAATCACTAAAGGAGAGTTTGGTCCCTGGGTTTGAGGCAGAGTTGGTTTATTTAAGCTCAAGCTGGGTGCCTCTGGAGAGGGACCCTGAACAAAGAAATCCCTGGGCCTTTCCACCCTCACAGTCTGTGACCAAGATCTTCACATGCCCCATACGTACCTCTTGGTGCAGTGCTGATTTATCGTCTGGGCTCTTCCAGTACCTCATTGGATTCTTTCTTCATGTCCACCTGGGCAGGCCATTAACTGCTCTTGTCTTCCAGCCTGAGGCCCTCCGGTGTCTCAGCCCTTATCTGAAGGTATCCACTCTTTGTTTCCTCCCCTGCTGAGCCAGGGGAAGTTCACCTGCACCAGGCTTAGAGCAGGGCCCACTCGTGCTAAGCCGTGAGTAGAAATGTGTGCAGTTTGGGCGAGTGAGCCTCCCTATAGTAGCTGCGAGTGCATTGGGCAGATGTACCTAACTGTTGGTATTAAAAACCACAAATAATTGTACATGCACACAGATAGTCTTCCTACCAAAGCAAAGCCGTGAAGAAAGTAGTTACAGAGGAAGAAGCTACTGTAGATGACTGAGGCGATCAAATATGTAGACAGGTGCTTAGTTCACTTTTTTCAAAAATTTTTGTTTTCTCTCTAAATGTTTCTTAAAATTCCCATTACCCACTTTGAAGTCTCAAGTGGTGACCCTTCAGAAAAGTGTTAACTCTGTCCTTTTAGGAAACCTCAGGGATAGCAATGCTTGATCATGCTGTCACAGAAAGGGCTTTATGTGGAGCTGAATGTTGGTTGGTAGCATGGGAAAAAATTAAATCTTGGACATTTATTTTGTTTCTGACAGGGTGAGAGCATTTTGACATCTGAAAGTCTTCGGAGTTTTTATATTTTGGCTCTTTTTTAGATTTTAAGGCAGAACAGATAGGATGGATAGAGGACTTGATGACATTTCTTAAGCACTTGATGCATATTAGAGAAAAAAAATATTAATTTGGCTGCTCCCTCACAACACCAGCAGTTTACATGGTCACTGAGAAGATTTCTTTATGCTCCTGTTAATCCAGAGCTAGAAGACTCTAATAACAATTTCTCCTTCTTTGTGAACAAATGTTCTCAGTTACAGAATGGAGTGTAAAGACACATTGAAGAATACAATACTCTCACTAAGAATGGCCTTGGATTTGCATATAAACCTATATATTAGGAAATTGTCATGCATATAAACCACATCTAAATATACTAGTTGAATGTTAAGAGGAAGTATTGTGGTCAGAGAAACATAACTTTTTTTCCTCTGACCTAGTCATTGAGGTTTTCTGAAATTCTAAAAGTTCAAAAGATACGTAACAGTCTTTTCCTCCTTTGTATAAAGCACCAGTGCACATTGTTGTATTTTCAGTATTCAAACTGACAAACTATGTTAAGCTTAATGTTTCCAGCTCATACAGCTCCTTTTTATGAATTCTTTAATGTCTGATGATTAAGAATATCTTCATACAGTTATATTCCAAGTAGCAGTTCCAAAATATTTTATCTAGGATTAAGACCTCAATACACTTTCCAAAATAAATAATCATGCTAAATAAATAGTTTTTTTCCTTATTCCCGAGTAAATAAGCTATTGCTTCAAGAAGCCTGTATTGTTAAAGGAGCCTCAATGGATAAGTATGTTACTTTGGTGCAAAATGTAACAGAATCTTCTGTATGGACCTATCTCTGTACAAATGACAATCCAATTCGAATTTACAGATGAAATGTTCTAGAGACACGAGACTTGAATAACAAAAGTGAATAGACAAGTCAGTTTTCAGCCACAGCAGAATGAAGTACAATGCTAAAATATCCTGAAGGAGGAAACTTGGTCACAGGTCTACTTTTCTCTCTCTAGTCAGAGCTCAATAGTTGTAGGGAACAACCACAGGACCTCTAGGTGTGAAAAACTCACTTGTATACTGTCCATTTTGTGTTCTGCTTCACTTGTTTTGCTCTCTGCTGCTGTAGGGATTGCAGTTGAGACAAAATATATGAATGAAAGAAAATGAGACTGTTCAGATTGTGTCATGACCTCATTTACCTGACTTTTTTGCAATCGCTATTAATTCAGTGTCAGAGGAAAGTGGTCTGCAGTGATACAGATTTGTAATGTACCAAAATGCCATCGAGGCCCATAGAACAGGTTATTTAGTGCTGGACTGTCCTTCCTTTGGCTTCATTGACCCAAGCATTAATACTGGCAGGTTGCTTCTAAATCTATCTCGTCCCTCTGAATATCTGTACGCCAAGTTATCGTTATTACTCATGCTTTTATCAGCTGTTTCTAGAGCAAGAGGGCACTTCATCCCTTTTCAGGATTCACTTGTCAGGAGATTAGTGGAATTTGTGTCTGACAGCTAAATAATCTAATTATTCTTGCCTTGCAGAAATAGTGGGGTTGAGATTCTGCCTATTTTGTTGATAATATCCTGTTGTATTGGGAGTCAACCTAGGCTTGGAGTCAGAAAACACAAACTGGTTCCACCATGTTTTTCTTGTGTGACAGGACTAAGCAAGTCCGAGCGGTATCTACAGAGAAATGTAAGTGGAACAAGGCTCACTGCCACCATCTAGAAAAGAGATTTATGATAATCAGCGTGCTGGAGGAGGATAGATGGAAACTGAAGCAGTGGTCTTTAGAAGTGTCTCTGGACCACCAGGCTAGAGATACAAAGACACAGAATGATATGCTACCCTTCTTGCTGGTGATGAAACCATTCTGCAGCCAAGAATCCAAGATACACAGATTTAGAGAGAAAATGCAGAACTTCACTTGTCTATGCAGCCTGGTATTTAGGACACTGCTGGGAGGTGTCATTATGGGCATTCTGGTTCCTGCTGCATTTGACTTTTAATTGCAAACATTATTGACTACATGATAGATTAAGGGTAAATGGAGTGAGACAGTTTGTGCTGGGAGATGTCAGGGATTGCTGACAGGGTTGAGAATCCTGTTCTTGGATTTGCAATGTCTAAATTCTCAAAAAGTCCTTCAAGTTCTAAATCTTGTTTTGTGTCTGTGTCCCAAAGGGGTAAGATGTGCTTGCTTCTCAAGAATACTGAGCTTGATAGGTAGGAATGAATCGGGTGAAAGACTAACAGCAAAGCTGGAGTTGTGTATCAGTATTTTGTAGCATGGATCAATGTGTCTAGAAAGGCTTGGACCATCTTCTTACAGAAAGGAAGAAGAGAGGAGGAGAAAGAATTATACTGAAATCTTCCGTTCAACCTACTGGGTGTTCTCCCATGTTTCCTTTTTTTAGAAATGAAGGTTTTGATAAATTGCACTGGGCCTTCAACTGAAGAAGACAACAAGATATCCTGTAGTAACTGTTTTTGAAAAGAAAAGTCTAGGTCATGCAGGTGTGTGTTGGATCAGCAAGAATTTAAGTTTAGTTTGCTTTGTTCTTCTCATCACTAATCAACTTGGTAGATATTTGACCTGTATGGGAGTATGAGTGACACAGAACAGTTGGAGAGACAGCAGGAAAGTTTCTGGCTTATATGGGGGATGTCACTGTCTCTCCTTTTTGTTTTCTTGTCAGAAAAATTGGTAGATGTGATAATAATGCTTGGTCTGGGACTCCCAGCACACAAATCTTAGCTATACTTGAGCTTTTAGCCTGTTATAGCAGAACCATCAGACTTACCAGATCACAGAGGATTCAGTGTCTCTTAGAGTCAGGAAAGTTTATCTTGGGTGTTTCCTAATCAACAAATTCGTATTATATTAAATTTCATGGAGGTGTTTTCAGAAAGTGGTGACAAATTTTCCATGCAAATGTAGACCAACTGGAAACATAAATAAATAATAATTTTTAAAACCCCACGTCCTTTAGGACCATTTTACAGGACAAGTAAACCACCTTGGCAGTGCAGGGCCACCTGAAACCAGATTTGCATGACTTATCAATTTTTATTCCTTTCATCTGTCAGCGATGCTTGTTTCAGCCCTAGAAATCCTCAAATGCAATTCCCTCACAATTAAAGAATAGCAGTTCCACTTGTCTTCTCCTCTCCCTGTCCCACAACAAATTCAGGTATCCCTTCTAACTGGAGTGGGTTCCATGCAACCCTCATACAAATTATTTTAATTATTCCTCTCAGGTCCTAATAAAAGAGCAGCCTTGTTTGGATAGTATTCCCTTTTCTGTTCACAAGAAATCAGTTGGTTCTCCATGCTGATTTATCGCCTGCACAGGCATTCATTCTGAATGAACAGATGAATTAATGTTTTCAAGCATTGCTCTTGCATCTGCTTCTATACATTAGGAAATTACTTTGCATAATGGATTTTCCACTAGGATACACAAATATCTTCCTTTTTGCCCATGATTCTTTTGTTGTGTTTTGTAGCTGTTGTGGGTTTATATGGTGTTTGATTTCATGGCATAAAATCAGTGATTCATGTATGGTAAAGCAATTACTAAAATATTTCCTTTAATTAATTGGTCTTGCATAACAATTTAATCTTTAAAAAACACAAAACCTCCCCTAATTTAAAGGGTTTTCATATTCCTTTAGTGAGCATGTCTTTATGAGCCAAATTGCAGTGCAGTTTAGAGTATCTGCTCTCCTCATTTTCCGAACAATTTCATGAAGCAGAAATGTGAATAAAGGTTTGATCATGACTGAGCGTGTACTGTGGTGTGCAGCTATCTTGAACTGCCCTCTATGCCTCTGAACCAGAAGCTGCCTTCCCAGTCTCACTTTCATCTTGAAGGCATTCTTTACTTTTATCTGTGTAAGTGGAAATGCCTGGTAGCTCCAAATTCTTCATTATATCTCCTTTAGTACAATTTTCACTGCTTTGCAGATAGATCTCAGATTTATCGTCATCCTTCTTGACTTTAAACTTCTCCGGCACAACCAGGTCATGCACTTTTCTTAGTTCTGCCCTCTCCTGATTTGCAGACATCTGTCATCTATTTTCTGTTGCCTCCCTAATCATTGCTTCAGTTAATGCTTCCTATCTCTCATTCCCACTTCAGAAAAGAATGTGGGAGGTTCTGTAGAGTTTTGTTGTTTACTTCTCTTCCCTAGCAGTTCACAAACTCTGCATTCTGAGTAGTTATAAGCTCATCAGAAGGCCAGACGTTTCTGCTTCCACCTGAAAATTAAGTTGCAACAGGATACTTTTGGGTATTGCATTGCTGACAACATGGATTTGAGGACTGTCTTGTGCACAACTTTCAGAACTATCGTTCCTCCCTAGGTGCTCTTTTTACCAGCCTGAAATCCCTGTGTGTATTTTAGTCCTTTCATATATATATTAACATGGAGCTCTCAGTATTCTTTATACGCCTTGGAACTTTTCAGCAACTCAAAGAGCTCTACTCCTATTGCTTCTTGTATTGACCAGTGTTTTCTTATGGTCCTTATGGTACTCAGTACTTCCAAGACTAAATCTTAGCACTCTGGTCTCTAAGCTTCTGCTCAGGAGGTCATGGGAGCATGGAGGAGGCTTTGTGGTGTTTATGCAGACCTTGCCAGGAAGGGATGTTGAATGGCAGCTAGGGCTTTTCAGAAATAATTACACTTATTTTCTCATCTACATATTGCTGGGATTTTAAAGATATAAAACTTTCTTTGTAGGGAGACAAGCTGAGAGGGGATAGCATGCATATAGTAATAGGAGAGGATACATAAAGATTCATATCACTGATTTTATTCTACTTTATTTTGGTGGGGGCAGATAGTATTTGTTTACTGTTTCAGCTTATCTGTCTGAGGCAGGTTATTGCTTATTATAGTAGTCCACTGTAAATTAGTTACTTTTGCTAAAAATAAATAAAAAATAATAAAATAAGAAAGAGATGTTGTCAATATAAAAATCACACTCAACCTAGAATGACTGAAATGAATACTCCTTGTATGAACAGAAGTCAAGGAGGTTCTTCCCTGCTGCTTCTTTCAGCTTTACTTTTGGTACTGAATAAAACCTTTCCCTAAGTAGTTTCATTGATTGCTTAATATTCAGTCTACCAGTGAAACTTGTGTGAGTCTTCCCTGAAACTCAGAGAAGTGTTAAGGGGTTATCATTTAAAAATGTTAGTAAGCATTAGTAAAGGGAAATTGGAGGGTCACATTTTTATGAATTCTTTATAGTTTTAAAAAAAGTTAATCCCCAGTAAAAAACCTAAGTATAGTTTATAATTTGCCTCTTTTTCTTTACTGTCCCTTTTCTACTCCTATATTTTGTATTTCCATTACTACTTTTTATGTTGTCCAACTTTTAACTGAACCTGCAAATTTTAAAGAAGAATAATTATTTTTTTTCAGAGTGTTGGGAAGAAATTACCTCCAGCCACAGCAACTCAGGAGCCAACAAAAATAGAAGTGGACAGCAGAACAAAAAGTAGGTTTCATAGGTTTTTCTTTTTTGCACTTTGTGCTATTAAAAACAAGCGGAACGCTTTTCTCTGTTTTTGGTTAAAAGAGTGTCCTGTATATATAAAAAGCAAGGATGCAGATAGATATATTTAGGATAAACTTTGAGTAGGTGGTACCTAGGCAAAATGCTTTGTTTCACAGAATCCTCTGAATTGTTTTTGCTCAGGTGACCCTACCTCAAGTTTTCTGCCACCAAAAATCAAATTAAATTATCTGATCAACTTTCAGCCTTGAGGATACTTTGGAATTAATCAGAGTTGAATAAGATCCAAATTGAGGTGTAACTTGTAGGTAGGTCATAGAAAAATTTCTCTCATTGTGGATGCCCTTGCCTTTTTCCTCCTTTTCTTTTAATTCTTTTAATCATTTTATTTCTATTTCTTTATGTAGCAGAAATAAACTCTATGCATGGTATAGTTTGTATGGGAAATTGGAAGAGAAGACTCTGTGGAAACCTTCCAGCAGCCTTCCAGTACCTGAAGGGGACCTACAAGAGAGCTGGAGAGTGAATTTTTACAAGGGAATGTAGTGACAGGACAAGGGGAAATCACTTTAAAGTGAGAGAGGGCAGATTTAGATTAGATGTTCGAAGTTTGTTACTGTGAGTGTAGTGAGGCATGGAACAGGTTGCCCAGAGAAGCTGTAGTTGCCCCGCCCTGGCAGTGTTCAAGGCCCGGCTGGATGGGGCTCTGAGCCACCTGGTCTAGTGAAAGGTGTCCTTGCCCATGGCAGGGGGCATTGGGACTAGATGATCTTAAAGTTTCTTTCCAACCCAAACTATTCTCTGATTCTCTGACCTTCAGTTCTTTTTTCATCATTTCAGTGCTTAGTAATGAAAAAGTAATGATTAAATCTTTCAAGTATGTCTCTATGCTGTTCTAGGGAGGCATATGTAACTGGCTTACCAAATAACATACATATATATTCCCCATATTTTGATTTTATTTATATAAAGTTACAACTAAATGTTACAGATTCTGGTGGAAAAGAGTAAGAGAGAAGAGAACATAGCCATACTTTAGAAAAGAAGCTGAATATAACAGAGTTGATTTTCTTTAAATCTTGCACAGTCCTTCTTCCTTGATATGTTTATCCTTTTAGATAGTTAGCGGTTAACATTTTGTCTCAGAACTGAAACACATACAGACGTATGTAGGAAAGCATCTGGATCAGCAGAGCAGTGTCTGTCTGAGAGAAGTGTGTGGTTACAAACTGGTTTGTACAGGTTCTCAGCTCAGAGTTGCAAAAGCAGCTTAAAACAGCTTTTAGTAAGTTATTGTCCATTAGCTCCACCACAGTCATTGACTTGCTACATCCTCATATCTTGTCCCCCGTGCCAACAGGCTCTAATGGGAAATACTGCAAGAATTCAATTGCCCTGAGGAAGTGAGAACTTGAATTGCTGAAAAATGTGTGAACTGATAATGCAGAAGAGGGCTCTTGAACGTGTTTTGGAATTACCTTTGCCAACCTGCAGGTCGAGCAGGCCAAGCTGATCTGAGTGCAGGTGCCATCAGAAGGGGCAGTCCAGGGGCTTCCCCACCTGCAGCATTAACCCTTGTGTGGGAAACCAGGCTGCTCCTTTCCACATCAGCTCGTACTTCTGACAGCTGAAGCTGCTCACTAAATCCCATCCCAGGGTATGGGAGGTTCAAACTTTCACATTTATAAACTGAGTATGGAAACCTTCTGACCAATGGTTAGAAAACTGTATCTTCTACTGTGATGCACTGAGCTCTGGCTGACAGAAACACTTTTCCATCAGCACTTCGGGCTCTGGATGGTCCTTCTTTCACCTCTGTTATTTCCCTCAGACACTCCTTTTTGCCCCGAAAAATCCTTCTTCTTTTGTCGCTGTCTTCGTTCAACATCCATTTTGCCAGAGCTGGTGAGAAGGGTGGGCTACTTATTTGCACAGTATCTTGTTGAATTTTAACTAAACGGCATTATTTAAATATTTTATCTTTCCTGGGATCTCTGGGGCCTCAGTAGAATTCTTGGCCTCTTTGTTCATGCTTGGGAAAGAGAAGCACATCTATAGGAAGGTCTGATGTAATGTAATTATATATAATTTTCTTAGCCTCAAATGACATCATTGAAGACACATTTCATTAGGCTGAAGTTGTCCTTCACTTAAATTGAAAAACTGTTCAGTGCAAATGAAACATGCTTCAGTCTGGTTTGGTTTTTAATACAGGCAGAGGAATCGTTTTTTCATAATAAAGTTGATGTCTGATAGTCAGAAATGAGGAGTATGATCAGACACTGGCATAGGACTATAATCTGTCTAGTATTTGTCATTTCTCCAAAATTCAGTTTTTACTTTTTACCACAAAAAAGCTTGAAAAAGCATTCAGTCGAGGGAAGTTTGCAGTCTCAGAAAACTGAGGAGTGTTCCAATTGCAGTGTTCAGCACAAAAGTATCATTCCACCTTGGACCTCAAGTACTTTCACTTTTGCCTGGAATGGCAGTGTCCCAGTCTTTCTTGGAGTCTTTAACTGCTGAACAAAACAGATACTGAGCCATACTCCAAGGAAATAGCAAGAAACAGAAGATCCATAGACTAAGTTCAGTATGGAGAGGGAGCTTTTGGATGCATGGTTTAGATTCCCTTGGGATTATTCTTGGAGATGAATGCTGCAAGCAAGACAGAGGTTATGTTGGGAGAGGAATAATCCAGTTTTTCATTTTCCTTGTTTTTTCCATGACTGATGATGTTATTCCTTAGTGCCAACTGGAAAAAAAAGGCAGTTGCATTGAGAAAGAGCCAGCTGAGACAGGAAACAGGTACCATCTTCCCTCTCTGCCCGTGGGGCTTCAGCAGGGAGTGATGGTTGCTGACTTTTCTCAGACCTTGATTCCAGTCTGCTTTTGTCCTGTAGCTTTTCTGATGTGATAGGGCAGTGATCAGCTGTGAGGCACTTGATGTGCCGTCTGCTTTTGGAACATGCAATATGGGCTAAGCTCTGCAATGGGGTGGGCTGGTTGAAGCAAAAGGCAGAGATGTGAATTCTCTAAGGTGCATCTCCGAACAATACGCTGTGTAAATCTCTCCAAAAACGGATTTAAGATTTTGGGGGTAAACAGATGACTCTTCAGGCCCAAAGTGGACTTTTTGCTCAAAGGAAGAGCACAGTGAAGGCATGAATCCTTACAGGGTTTGAGTGATCCCTTGGAAAACATCACTAATCTTTTACGAATGAGGGAATGCATCTTTAAAGAGAAAAGGAGAGAACTGTTTGGTTTTGATTTGTGGGTTCCTAGATTTAGAGGGGTATTCTGCTCTTAAAGTTCCATCTCTGTCATGTAGATAGGATGGCACATTAATGCATGAATGTTTACAATCCTATTTCTGGGGTGAGATGTATTATTTTCTATGAAATAGCTTACATTTAGTATGAGTGGCTTGTGGTGAAAAGGGTATGTTGTAGAAAATATATGTAAGTTTTGAAGTAGCTCTGTTGGATTCTAAAATTCAGCAAAACAAAAACATCCACAACATCTGAGAGTTATTGCAGATTACTGAGACTGCACTAATGGCATATACATAAGCAGACAACAAAATAGCAAAGGCAGTAAGTCACAGAGTGCATTGACCACAGCACTTAATTTGATTACTCCACTCACTATTTAAAATTTGTGTTAAGCTATTGCATAGGAGTACCAAGATCATAGCTAACAAAATTTTACATTTTGCATGATGTAGAAGGTATAATGTGTAGCTGAATATGTATTAATAGGACCATAGTTACTTCTGTTTCTATTTTTTTTAACAAGATGGTGTTTTGACAGTTTGCATCTTACTAAGTTCTGTGAAAATATTTATTAGTGCAATCTATTTATGAGTCTTGACTGTAGCAATTAATAGTAAAACCAAATTCTGCTGAGTATAGTGTTTGGATTTTTTTCATCTGGTTTGTGGTTTTGGCAATAATGATGTAATTTTTCACTAGATTTTGTATGTTTTACTGCATTTCAGAAACATTTTATGAGTGATAGTCAAAGAGAGGAAGTTTAAGCTCAAGGAATACTACCTTAATGCTGCTTGTTTTCTTGCTTAGTGTTACTGTTTGTATTCATATTGATTGCTGTATGATTTAGACTTCGCTGATGGGGAAATATTTAAGCCTCAAAAAATTAATGATACAAAGAAGCAACAATAGAAATAAAAGGAAGAGATTGTGTCATCCTGCCCTAAGAGGAAAAACAAATTGCAGTCTCTGTCGCCTTTGAAATTTAAGCTTGAACGAATGTTTGTCTGTGGACTGCCTGCTTGAAGGACTTAGCTCATCCCCAGAGTGTGGCAGGAGAACAAACAGAAGAGTCATGCTTTTGAAGTGAAACAGGGTTCACTGATACAGTAAATGGAATTTGCTCAGATCTGGTTGGAACAGTGTAATATTTAACCAGTCTCTCAAAATACAAACAAATGAATTTACCTGCTGTACTACTGCAGGACCCCAAGTCGCAGAGGTCTGTATGTTGACATCAGTTCTTTACCCTGCAGCTGTAAATACATACTGAGCTACTGAATTCTGTCAGTGAAATACTGTCCTTGCAATGGCCTGGGTAATGAAGCAGCCGTGTTCTGTAGGAAGGCTACCCTTTGCTGTTGTTCTCTTTCTTCAGGCACTGTTTTTTTAAGGGGTTGAGACTGTATCAAAAGGCCACATTTTTAACCTGGAGACAAACAATGTTGCACAAAGATACATGAAAACTACCCCCATAAAACATCTCATTCTCTTTAGGTTTATCCATTCCCTCAGTTCCTTGAGCGGTTCCCATTGCCCATGGTTGGGAGGAGGTGTGAGTTTGCAGTGAGAGACTGTGGTCTGACAGAGTAAAGTACTGCTGAATTGATAAAATACGACTGAAAAGCTCATGAGTGTCATCTTTTCTCCTCCCTTACTGTTTCCAAAATATCTGCTGTTGGGGGTTTATTAGCAGATACATTTTTGTCAGGTCAGGAGGAGAAAAAGAGGCTTCTGGAAGAACTGTCTGTGATGTATAAACCCAGCTTTGGATGTCAAATGTAAAAATGAGATTTATCATCTACAGCCAAGGGATACTTAGTATTGGTATCTTAGTCTGAAGTTTTAATTTGGCTTAAGTTTATTTGCCAGGCATATAATGGGATATATTGTTTTGACTTTTAGTACTTTTCTGTTCTTTTTTTTTCTCATTTGGAAAATTCTAAGTTCAGCAGATTCCAGTGTGTCTTTACAATGCTGTGTCTGAAATTAGTTTTTCCTTTTATCTTTTCTTCCTTCCTATCTAAACATAACTGTTGACATTAAGTGCTTCTATATCCTCCTGCGGTACTGTGCCCTGCTGAGTAAGGACAACTTTAGTACCGATGCGACATAGCCTATTAGATTTTTCTCTGCTTTTATTATTCTGGTTTTAAAGGTTCGTGTTATTTTGAGTTCTGTTGGCTTTGTTTTTGCTTGCTTAAATCATGTTGGTCTACTTATCCCTTAAGAGAAGTTTGAAAGCTGACTTTGTCCAGTCACTTACCTTGTTCCTAACCCATCTGTGATGTTGAGACCTCTGTTGCATGATCCAGTGGGTCCAGTGATTTAGTGTATGTGTGTCTGAATTGTACCCAAGAAGTCCAGATTTCCACTGTACATAAACTATATTTTTTTCCATGGCTGTTCCTTCACTCTGTGTTCCTGTGCCAGCATTCAGAGCAAAGGGGGGCCATGAGCCTCCCCCAGCTCTCTCTTGTGCCTCTCACAAGTTTATTTCCTGGCTCTTTATGAACCACATCATCACTTGGTTGTTTTTTGACATTTTTCTATAGTTTAATTCCTTGTTTTGCTGCTATTTGGATTTTAATTTTTTTTAAAAGAAAATAAAATATTAAGAGTTTGGTGGGGAGAGTGGACGGGTCATGGGACAACAGAGTTCTTGACATCAAAACTAGAAGGACAAGATGTGTAGCTATTTGCTGGAGAGAAATTACTTCTTGATTATCAACTGATGTTTCAGATGCTGAAACCACAGCCCTGTCTCCACTCTTGTCTATCAGGGTCTTCATCCTGAAGGACAATTCAAATACCCAGTCTTCAAGCAAGCGAGACCTGAGGGAGGCTTACCTTTACAGGACTCAGGATACCCAAGCCCCTTGGACACTTGCTATCCAAAGCATTCTTTAACCTGAAACGTGGGATTCATCCACACCTTGAGCAGAAGCTGCACTGCAGACATCCTGTCAGAGCCATGCTGTAGTGGCTGTTGGCAGTTTTTCAGCTGTACTTTGTGCTTAGCTTCCCTCTTAATCTTGAGCTGATGATGTTATTGAATGGAGGATCAATGCAAGTGTCTGAGAATGGACTTTCAGGAATGATGCTTCTTGAGCTCAGGTGTTGTTTAGCTCTGAGAAGCCAGGCTGGTTTCTGTTCTGTATCCCAAAAAAGAAATGCTAAGCCTGCTCCCAGTAACTAGAGACTCACCCGAGTCTGCAGCACTCAGCTTCTTTAGTGCAGTATTACATCTCCATCAACTCTGGACTAATTCACTGAATCTATTATTTAGCACAGCTGCTTTTCGGAGTGTACATATACTCAGAATAGGAAAAAACCCCCACGATGATAATTTAAGGTAGCATGCCACTGAAGTGTAAAATGTGCTGCATCTCATATTTATCTACATGCTGCTTTGCATCCACCTAAGTTAGTGTGTGTCAGCTTTCTACCAGCTTTTACATAAAATGTTGTTATACTGTCTCAAAGACAAGGCAGTGAGCAGGTGGAACCCTAGCCACGTCCACAAAGAGACATCCCAACCCTTCCTCCAGAATGCAGTGAAGCAGCAGTTAGACACTTCTTTCATCCTCTGAACCAGAGTTGTGACCTTGTGGTTCTCACATACCCAGTGGTTTGGAAAAGTCACCAAATGATTATTTCACAGTGTTCTCAGCTTTCAGAACATAGAAAAGGATTTTTTTTTTCCTTGCTCACTTCTTTTCCCTCAAAACTTTTGCTCATGTCTTCATCTGAATCTTGTTTCTTCAGAGACATCAGAGGAGGTGTGGTGAGTTGACCCCAGCCAGCAACTATGCTCCGCCCAGCCACTTGCTCCCCATAAGGGAGAGAGTAGGGCAAGCAAAAGCAAGAAAATTCATGCATAAAGACAATTTGATAAATAAATAAAAGAGAAATAAAAAGAGGCAACACACAGGCAACTACCATTCAGTAGATCAATTAATTTACTACCTACAATGGATCAATGTCCAGCTAGTCTCCAAGGAATGGAAACCTCCTAGACCAACACCCCCAAAGCCCACCCATTTTTATTGCTGAGCAGGAGGCCATATGGCCCAGAATATCTCTCTACTCATCTTGGATCAGCTGCTGTGTCGCCTCCAGCTTCTTGCCCAGCCCTGGCCTACTTGGGGGATAGAAAAGGGAAAAAAAGAAAGCTGTGTAGGTGTGCTGGGCAATAGCCAAAACACCAGTGTGTTACCAGTGCAGTTTTAGTCACAAATCCAAAATACAGCACCATGTGGGCTGCTGTGAAGAACATTAACTCCATCTCAGCCAGACCTAATACAGGACACGGCCAGAAAACCAAATGTAATGGTCATGGATAAATTCAAAAATTTGTGTTCAGAATAAGAAATCTGTGAAACCTAAGAAGTGCTTAAACCAACAACACATAAAATTCATGCTGTTTCTGAGTGGCAATGTCTGAACTGAAGAAGAGCTTTCCTGTTCCCTACTAGTACTATTTAATTTCTCAGGCTGATGGTGCTTACAGGGAGCAAACTTTCAGATGCACATGTCTGGGCTGCTTCTTTAAGGTTTATCTTCCTCTCACTGGACTTAAGAAGTTTGGATGGAGCTTATGTGTCAGAGCCCTAAGTCTGGGTTATAATCATGTGAGTTTGGTATCTGGACTTTGGGGACAGGGGTCCCACTGGAGATCTGTCACTGTGTCCAGGGAGTTCAAATCATGGTTCAGCTAATCAAATGTAGGTGTCTGGTCTTGGAGGCAGGAGTGGCTCTCCAGGCTTCGCTCATTTCAGTGGCTTGATCTCCATTGACTCTAGAGCACTGACCAGGTTGGTTTCTAGCATCAGATGCCTGAATTTAAACTTAGACACAAGGGCAAATCCTGGGGGCTGAAATCAGTAGCCTGTATCTGGAGCTGTTTGAGATACCCCCAGGGTATTTTGTTTTGACTTGCCTCCTGTCAGACCAGAAGGACCAGGCACTTCCATAGGTTCAGCCATAATGTGCAGGTGTCTGACATACCCACGAGTGTCTGAAGTGGCACTTAGCATCTGGGCAGCTGAACTTGCCCCCTGGTGGAGCTTCAGATACCCACAAGTGTGACAATGCAGGTTCTCTTTATAGTAAGTGTAAAAGAGTAAGTCCTGTTATTTCAAATTAATTTGTATTTCTGTGGCCTGCCAGTACTTTTCTGCATCGAATATGGAAGTTGACTAGACATAGAGGTCATCACAACTGAGACATTTAAAGTGAGGTGAACATTTCTACAAAGTCACATGCCCTTCTATAAACAGTCAAGTAGTTTACTTGGTCCTTTTAGACCTGCTGTCCTGGAGTATCACATATTTTTATGCATAGTTTAACAGCTGTAAAACATATTCCCTTTTTATTTGTAAGGCACATTGACATACTCATCTGTTGCACAGCAACGTGTAAGTAACTGCTTTTCATGGCAACTGCTTTATATGATTTCTGAGTAGGCGTGCTGGCTTCTGTATTTTCCAGATGAAAGTTGAGATGATGCCCCTATTTATAGACAGTAAAGGAAAAAGGGTCGAGGAAACTTTAGAGTAATACTCAAAACTCTTACACTGACTGTACAGGTGGTTTAGTTATTAATGCATTAGCATTTATTAATGTATTATTTATTGTTGTACCATCTTTATAGATTCAGAAATATCTGCTTTCTTGCACACAAGGGGATAAATAAGCTATGTCAACCTACTGGGTTGCTTCCATTTTGTGTGGTCTGGTGGGAGGCCATACCAGTGGAACTATTGAAGCAAGTGTCAGATACAGGCTTACTCTAAGGCAAAGAGTTTGTGGCAGGTTGCTGTCTGGAGCAATTTCATGTGAGATAATGGTTCTAGGGGCTACAGAGCTGACTCCCTGCATGACGTGTGTGGGAATACTTATCAGCGTGCAGTTTTTTAAATATTTCATATTGTTTATGAAGGTCTAAAATACGAAGAGAAAGATGGCAAGGAAATAAGGCAGCACAAAGAGACAGTAATGGAATATTTTATGAAGATTATTCACTCTTGAGTAAGCAGTTGTTATAAAGTGATAATTTACCACAGTGAATGTTCTTCCTTTCAGACAAGGAGTATTGCAAAGTGATATTTCCATATGAAGCACAGAACGATGACGAACTCACAATCCGGGAAGGTGATGTTGTCACACTTATCAGTAAGGTAAAAACAATATTTTTCTCCTATAAACAGTGATACAGTGTTTAAAATTGACATCATTTAATTGTCATAAATTAGTATTTGTTCCTTTGACAGTGTTGTTGCTAAACCAATGCTAGTTTGACAGTGAAACATTACGCAGACTTCAGAGCCCTACATCTCCCTTCCTCTTGTGCTTTAGAGGCTTATTCTGATAATAAATGTTAAGCAAAGAACAGCCAATGTGTACTCTTGAGTCTGCAAATTTATACAATTAATTTTAATTTGAATCTGCTGGCAGATCTACATAAATTGTAAATTGATCCCTGTAACAAACATAATGGCCTAGACAATAAACTGGAAGATTCAAGAAAGCGGCAGCTTTGAATATCTCTCTTAGATATGTGAGTTATTTTTCTTGTAGGAACTGTGAATTAGATTTTTCAGTTAGACTGAGATAATGTGCCTAAATTTACTTGCTGAACTAAACATTTAAAATGTAGCCACCCTTAACATTCTGGTAAAGCAGAAAAAGATGATAGAACAGAAAATAAATAGTTTCAGATCTGTATTTTTTCTAAAATTATGTGAAATTATTCAAGATTAGAAATAAAAAGCCAATGCCAGGATTTATGCTAAATCTTCAAAAGCCACAGAGTAAGATGGTGAGTAAAGAGCTGGTTTTCCTTTAGAAGAGCTGTGCACCATGTTACAAAGAACAGATTATAGTTTAGGTGCACTTCATTTCCTGCTCCTGTTTAAAGACTTTACAGTTTGTTTAAAATTTTTTGATTGCTGGGCATAAATATTTGTCGGGGAAAAAAATGTATAAACTAAAAAAGACTGTGGATTTTCCATGAGGAAGATGAATCATAACAACATACACAATACTGCTGCTTTTGTTTGTGCTTATATGAAAGCAAAGGAATGAATTCTATAATTGATGCATCATAAGAAATTGTTACTTGACTGAACAATTTGGCACTGGGTGAAAAAAACCCAAAATCTTGGAAAGCACATCTGGAGCAGTGTTTGCCACATATTAAGCTATTTTCAATCCTAGAGGACATCTTCTTTGTCCTGAACAATATGCATGTGACCAAAGAAAAGTAATTAGACATTTGGTAGGAAGAGAAACTGCAAATGTAAAAACAAATTGAGTACGTTAAATATCCTTTAATGATTTGCCCTCATTGACTTTTGTTTAGCTTGTTTGTAGAGCTTTGCCTGATTTAGAATGTTCTCATGTGAGTATTTAACAGTGTTTCTGATCATGAAAATGGCTTTTAAGATGTTGCTCCTGTCCACTTTTTGCTTTATTGACCAGGCTGGTTTAATTCCCTGACGTGGCTGGTCTCTGGGTAGAGCTGTGTTCATCAGCAAGCATAGATAAAAGGACAATTACATTACTGAGGTTTCAACGTGGGATTTCATTTGCTTGCTTTTTCCCGTTTTCTTCTTCCGTCTGCCTCTGCCCTCACAGTGGAAGGATATTTGTCTTTTTTAATAACTAGAATGATGATTTGACCATATTGATCAGTTTTCCAAACCACACAGAGAAAATGGTTTGGAATAGTAAATACACCATTCTCTAGCCTTGTCTTTCTACTCTCCAGCCTGGCGATAAAAAGCCATTGCAGACGTTTTATTTAACTTTCTTCTTTCTTTCTGTGTCATGTCACGTCTATGAACACTTACATAAACCCATGCCTCTATAGAGTGGGGGATCTCAATGCCCAAAAGCCTGGAGTTTCTCTTTGGATGCCTTTTTATGCCATGTCTGAACTGATCTGAGCCGCTGAAGAAACGGTGCTTAACAAGCAGTCACTTTGCAGATCCTTTTGTACTTTGCAGACAAAAGACAAAAGACAAAAGCCATTGCAGTCAGACTTGTGGGGTTTCTTCATCTGCTTTTAACACATAGTTAAAAAATAAAATTCAGGCTATGTGGAGTCAGGGTCTTTGCTGTGGAGTTCTGAAAACAGTGGGGTCTCCTTTATGCTCTGCCACATAATACAGTAATTTTATTTTAGTCCAGATCTTCTGAAGCAGATGTCTGCTACCGTTTTTCTTTCAGTCAGCAATAACAAAGTCAGCCTCACCTTTCTGCCCGCTAATGGCTTCTGCTAGAAAGTTACCTGGAGTTCAAATCACCACGCTTACATGACCAGTTAGTGAGCCATGCTGACTAAGAGGCATCAGACAGAAACATAAGGAATGCTTCAGAAATTATTATCATGGCTTTGCTATCAGATTACAGAGTTTCTTTTAATTTATTTGTAATAAATTGTTTTGCAGGTTTTGCTTTCTATACTGGAAAGCATTTATTCTTCCCAATTGTCTAGACCCAAAGAGAGAAGATTGGTACTTTTAAGGAAACATATGAGTGTCACAGTACTCCCTACAACCACAGATGCACTATTGTAAAATAATGTATTTTGTTGAAATCACTAAAACCAAAAAGTGATAGAGATTCCCAGCATAAAAAGTCTGTCACTAGACTAGTGTTTTCCCACAGTTAGATTCATAGAAGTGTTGAACACTCATAATTTTAACTCATGCTGAATTTGCATTTAATTGAAAACAACAGCATTGGTAAGAATGTGTAGGAGTGGCTGAAGTAATGAGTGAGTGACAGAAAAATGGGAAAGAAATCTCATGAAAATAATGTAAAATGCATTACAATAATCTTAAAAGCACGAAGATGAGCTAGCATTTGATAGGTGCTAAGACAAAAGGGGATGGCTCAAATGAGCTAAATTGGAAGTTCCTGCAAGAGCCTGTGTACAGGTGCACACGTGTGTGACAATGGGTGTGTGAGGAAGCTGTTACTCTGATATTCGTCTTAAAATGCTAAGACCTAATTTTATGGAAAGGCGTAGAATCAGTAAATGCAGAATTCAAAATCACCATTTTAACAGTGTCCCACAGATAAAAGGGATAAGAGTATAGCAGTATTTCTCTCTTTTATTCAGTTGAATTAGTTATAAAATCCCTTTGTCAAGATCCTAAAGTCAAGATCATAAAATATCTACCTAATATAAAGAGCAAATCAATATTTTTTTTTGTCATGGCCTTTGTGGAATTCATTTCAAGTTCTCACTTTTGATGGATGTTGAGATCTTGAATCACAAGCTGGTCAGAACTTCCCTATAGGTCTCTGTGATAAGAGAATTTGAATATCTGAGGTTTCTTTGAAACAGCTAAAGCATACTTTGAACAGATTTGCTGAATCACAAGTGACCTTCCTAATCACATGGAGAATGTGCTGGAAGGGTTTATTTAAGTGCTGAAGAGAGTCAGTAGAGGCTGACTTACAGGTCAGAATGGTATGTATTTGGGGAGATACAGGGTGAAGGATGGCATTAATGCAAAACTGATAACTAAAAATAATTGCCAATTATTTGGAAAATATACACTATGAGATAGAGTCCAAACATATCTTGGTTGTTTCCTCATGGGTTAAAATGTACCTAAAAGACTGAAGAAAAGCAGAAACTTCAGACACATCTATTCCAAAAATTTCTGGAAAAAGTTTTTCTTTCCATCTTTTCCCCAGTGAAGCAAATATGCTTGTAAATACCTAGAAGAGGTTTTATTTATTAATAAGTGGAAATAAAAGTGGGCATATGGTAGTCCTTTAATACCTTCATGCAGAATATTTTAAAAGACACGGAAATATTGCTCAGAATTGTAACAGAAGGTAAAAACTTCCTCTTCAAGGCAATAAACTAATAGATCTGGTACCTTTTCTTTGCAAAAAAAGTGGTCTAAGAAAAATGCACCTTTGAAAGAAAGAGAATAAAAAGCAAAATACAGTAATTTTACTTGTACAGTTGAGGTGCATTTTAATGATTAGATATGTTCATAAGCTAAAAATTATGAATGGCAAGAGGCCATGAGATTGACTCTGTCGGTTATTTTTTTATTGTCAAATATTTGTGCTCTTTAGGTAACATTTTTAGCGTCTTCAAAATATTCCTGACGGCATTTGGACATGGGCAAGAACACTGGTAATGACTGCACCCTGCAGCTGAAGGAGAGTGGCAAACAGGTCTTTCATCATGCTCAAATATTAATTTTGGAGATCGTATTTCTAATAAATACAGTTTCTTCTAAGCACCAGAAGATTCATGTGGCATTTTCAACTGTCATCATGAAAATTTTACAGGACTTTTTATTCCAGCTCTCTTAGACATAGCTACTGTAATCTACTTTTCTACAGATTTATTAATAGCTTTGATAAATTATGACAAAATGCATAGGATTCTGAAGATTTCACTGGCACACCGAAAATGACCTGTGTGAGGAATCAATAGAAATAGCTACATAATTTCAAAGCAAATACATCAAGCACAAACACTGGCAGCTGTGCACTCATTCAAGAGCAGTTTTACTTGCAAGAATGTGGAAGATTTCATTGCAGTGCATCAATCTACCTGAGCTCTAGGCAGTAAAGACTGCTTTGTTCCCAGGAGTGAAAATGGTCTAGATAAATAAAATTACCTGCTTCAAAAATCATTGTGGCTTTGAAAAGCTGGCAGCAACAGAAGGATATCCTCACCTGAACCCTTATTATCAATGGACAGCACTGATATCAGGGGCAATTCTGCTAATTCTGAATTTCTAAGGTGATTTTGCTGATGCTATTCAAATAGTACCTGATTATCAATGGACAGCACTGATATCAGGGGCAATTCTGCTAATTCTGAATTTCTAAGGTGATTTTGCTGATGCTATTCAAATAGTACCTGATTATCAATGGACAGCACTGATATCAGGGGCAATTCTGCTAATTCTGAATTTCTAAGGTGATTTTGCTGATGCTATTCAAATAGTAATGGTGAAGTTACTGCATTGGTATCATGAAAGACACAACAGGATAAACACTATTGAAAAACTTACATGACTGTTTATATGGTCTGGATATTTAATAAAAATCCAGATATTTAATGGCAACCCAATTTGTAGAGCTTAATTCTGTACTGGGGGGCAAAGAGCCACAAACCTAGTTTTAAAAATAAGCATAATGGCAGTCACTTTTTGCAGAGCTCGTATTTGCTTTTGGTGTTGTTGTTAATAATTTATTGTGAGATTTGCAAGTTTTGTGGTTCAAAATGCTGTACATTTAGTGAGTTCCTGCCCTGAAGCATATGCAGTCGAGTGATAAGACACACAAGTAAGTAGAGGGGAGTAGAAGATTATAAGGAAACAATTCAATGAGGTTCAGTCTTGATAGTCTCTTTCATCATGTCCTTTTCTCGCTGTTGCAGTGGCGCTCTGTGCTTGTCCCTGTAAGACCGTGGAATCTGGCCTTGTGCAGAGCGTTTCATGCTGTCCAATCCTTAGGGCAGCCACGAGGCAGTTAATTTAACCCCAGCTGTATTTATAGGCAGTTACTGGAGCATGGCCCTTTTGCCAAAACAGTTCTACTGCTTTTCTCTCTTAAAACATCTTTAAATGCTCATCCCAGTGCAGGAGGTAATTGTCCAGAGCACTTTCTTTAGCGGAGCGATTGCCAGGACGAACTCAGCTGGGCAGGGCTGTGAAGGAAAGCAGCTGCTCTAACGGATGCAGGAGGCTCCTACAGGGATGAAATTAGTAAGTGCTATGTTCGAGAATCTTGCCAGTGAGTTGAGGCCGTGAGCAGGGGAAGGAGCAGGACGCAGACGGTGTGATAGAGAAGGACACTTGCTGGTACTCAATCGAACATTTCACTGGCCTGGGGAGTCACTGGGGTAGAAATCTCTGTTGCCAGAAATTGTTTCTGTGGGGTTTTGTTCATTGCTCAGTTTTTCTTTACACCTTTAATTACAAACAGCACACATGTATTTTACAAACCTTGGCTATAGAAATATGTGAAGGAATTAAAAACTTTCAGTTTTTTCTTAAATATCAGCTAATAGGTAGGTATCAGTAATTCTTCCTTATTAAGATGAAATCTTCTCTATTTTCCCCTCTATGGGTAAAAACAAACCAACAGAGTGATAATATTAAGGTCATTAAGAATACACCTAATTGGCAAGAAGACAGAAATTTTCCAAGCAGAAATGTGGTAGCTTAATACCATCTCTTTCAAAATAAAATTTAAGATTGTCTCTTTCTTCCTATGAAAGAAAGGAAGAAATTAGTCACATTTCATGATAGTCAGGTAATTTTGTTTTTCCTTGACTGACAAATAAAATCAAGCTTTTAGCTCATTTTTAGAAATTAGTTTACTAATATAACCATGCAAAATAATTTGTGTTATGCAGGGGAAGGTATGATCTGGTTTAATAAAATTAAAAAATGGCTTTCTGTCAGAGCAAAACAATGGACTTTTGTTGACATTGAGTATTTGGTCAAGCAGATGCCCCTTTTTGGGGTTTTAATATAAGATATTTTGCACATTTGTAACTTCTGCAGCAATCTTGCATACAGAAACTGAAAGGAATACAGTAAGTAAGCATTTAATAATGCCCAGCTTTAAGAAGGCTTTTATGATAGCTTTAAGAAAGCTTTTATGATGTTTTGTGTTTAAAGAGAAGCATGTAAGCAATAAAGGCACTTACTTCTTGCCTCTGGAAATAAATAGGTATTTCCCTCAGAAAGAACAATACTATAAGGGCTCCTGAGATGGCCATGAATTATTCATCATTGGCCAGACCTAATAGCTGTACCTAATCTGCTTTCTGTGTTCCTTGTCTCCTACCCTTCCCTACTTCCCTTGGCACCAGTTTTTCCCCCTGGACATCCTGCCTCCTCCTCTGATTGGGAAACCTGCTTGCAGCAGCACTGCTGATTCCATACAAGAAATTATTTTGCACACTGTGCATGCTGAGGGTGCAGTCTGGCGTGATGGATGGTAGGTGGCTGCTAAAAGGGATGGTTCTCCTGCCCTTTTGCCTTGCATCTGGCAACCACAGGACACACAGGGGCGTGTGAGCAGGGAAGGGTGATGGAGGAGTTGGTCTGCCCCAGCAGCTTGCTGAGAGGTTGATGTAGCAGTAGGGTCACTTTTCCCTGACCTGAAACCTTCCTCTGTAGGTTTTGACTAATAGGAATCAGAAGGTTTGGATTCCTTCCTGGGTTTCAAGCCATGGTGCCATGAGGGATGGCAGCTGGGGTAGGTCCTGCCATACTGCCAGAGTGTGCAGCAAGTGCCTGGGGTAAAACCTGTGTCATTGCACAGAAGCATGAATGTTTCCTCAAATGAGTGATAGAAAGCAGTTATGTAAAACTTGCGGGCACACTGATGATCAAATAAATAAATGTTCATTTTCTAAAATTATGTTATATACTCAGTAAATTATGGAAAATAAACTGTGAGTAGTTCCTCTTGCTTGAACCTTGTCCTTGGCCAAGACTTTTAAATGTTTATAATTTTGGATCACTTATTCTTATCTTGCAGCATTTCTTGCCTGCTGTGATTAGCAGTGGTCATTAAGGTCTCTGTAGAGACAAAGCCTGACAATGTTTAATCGGGAACCAGGTGCAGCTTGCTTTTCATTGGTATCCTTAGAAACATTACTGAAACAAAAATGTTTGAGCTAAGCACTTAAATAAGCTGTTAAGCCTGTGATTAGACCAGGGAGAGTGGAACAGCCAGCACACGAATGCTGATCTTGTTAGTATATTTCTAATATTATTTTTTTTAAAGTGCACACTGTAGTCCTCTTTTCCTGCTCTTGTTACCACCAATTGTGGTGCTACAACAGTGACTTCAAAAGAAGGGCATTCTTTTGTTTGTGGGAAGTCACAAATTTGAATTTTGACAAATGCAAGTTCATGCCAAGATATGTAGGTGAAGTGGCAGGATCCCTCATGCATGCAATGCTTCAAGATTTGCATCATTTGAAAGGCGTTTTGTTTGTAAGTATGTTTAACACAGCCAAGCTAATCTAAAAAAGTGGCATATTTTGAGATAAAAAAGGAAAGAATCTTTTTTTCTACTTAGAAAAGATATCGCTGAAATGCTGAGGTGTCTGGAAAACTGTGATTATTGCTCACAGTGTGGGCTTTAGATTCACTGCTTAGCTTCATCTTTTCTTTTATTCTGAATATTGAGTTCACCTGCTGGTTTGATGGTATTATCTGAAGTCCAACCTTTTCAGGGCAGGGAAAGCTATTTCAGGGGGAAGTAAAAATGCACATACAGTGCCAAGTAATTAGTAATTGTAATTGGGACCCTGGTCCTAAGATGTCTTCAATCTAAGTAGTAATAGCATTAAATAATCTTTCAAATGTTTTGTTCTAGGTTTTTATAGTCTTTTTAAATACAGAAAATGTAATTACATAAATATTTTATCTTGGCTCATCAGAGGCATAAATAATGTCTGTTACTAGCACCACCTTTCATGTTTGTGTTCGCTAATTTAGTTTTAATTTGAGTATTGGAGTGCTAGAGTTTTATGATGTGGAACATATTTATTTCTCCACGATAATTCTGCTGACTGAACATTGCAAATGAAGTGAATCCTCAGAGGAGATTGTTTTGTTCAATAAGCAACTTAATTCTTCCTGTTTGTACAAATATTTCATCAAAGATTTTTAGCCTCATTACTGATTAAACTATTTAGTCACAGAATGTAAAGTCAAAAGATTAGACCTAGCCTGAAACAGATTTAACAGAAAAAATACGCCTGCTCTTTTAGATCCTCTGCTCTAATGTCCTGGGTGTTGCAGGTCATTCGTTATTCTCAGCCAGTTTCTTTTTTGCAGGGTTCAATAACTTGGGCCAATTTTTGAACAGACTTTGTCTTCTGGAGAGGTGTCTTGTTGTGCCTTCCAGAAAAAACCACAGCCTGGAAAGAGTAGTGTAACCAAAGCTGAAATAATATCTAATTTCTGACTGTCTCTCCTGTTTTCTTCCATACAGGGCTGACATGAGAATTTCTTAGTAGAAGCTTTGGAGCTTACAGATAAATAAAATTTTCCTGTTCGACTCCTTAAGATTTGAAAGATGCAACTGGCATTATCAGATGTAAGGTTCTGTATGGCTTGGGCATGAGAACTGACAGGAGCTGGCAAGGATCCATGCAGGACTTGGGGCTTTTGGGATAGGTTAACGATTTGAGCAGGATAAACCCCTGGGTTAGCAGCCAGAGCCAGACTGGGAGGTTTCCTTTCATGCTTTTCTTTCAATATTTCATAATCTATGCATATTTGCAAGAAGTATGTAAAGGGAAAATGAGTCTTCTCCAGGACTGCTTCAGAAGACAAATTTATTGTCTATTGGGCTGTCTCTTTTATCTAAATTATCTCATATTAGGTAGTTGTTGAGAAATTCATTCTGTCTTATTGAAAGATTTTAAAATAATTTTTCTGCCAAGGAGTACTTGATTACTAACCAGCTGCTCTAAATCATAGCCATTTTCTTTAACAAAATTTAACAAATTCTGCACTTTCTGTACTGTAAGGTCTCAATCCCAGTAACTGAGCTTATAGTAAGTAACAAGCCTTGATCATTTGGAGAAGTCCTAGGTAGCACAATGTGAGTGTAATGTAAGCCTCTATAGAGATGCTTTCCTTCATTCACAGGTAGTTTACCAAGTTTAATGAGAATTGAACTCTAAATAAATTATTTTCTAACTCTTAAAATAAAATTGGATTTTGATCTGTCTTGGTTTCAGCACCATGACACTGAATGTAGCAAGAATTTCTAAAGAAACATATTTTAATATTATCAAAACGGTTTTTTCACCCAGATTTAACATGATTTTGTTGTTTCCCCCAAATGCCGAGTTGTATTAATGAATATCTGATGTGTTTTTAAAGATGGTTTGAAAATCACAGAGCCTGTCCAGTGGCCTTCTCTGGTGTTTGTGAGAGCTGGGACCTCTCAGCCCCAGCGCTGCAGTCAAGCCTGGAGGCCCCACCTGCTGTGTGGGTGGGCTGAATGGCAGAGGGCTTGTCCTCCAGATTTGTCTTTCTATGAGGCCTTTAATCCTCAACTTCAGAAGCCTTTATATGTTGCATGTATCTCTCTGTGTATGCTCGATGTCTTGAAAAGTCTAACAGACACATTTTGTTTGCATTAAAGGTGGTTTGGTTTACTTTAAGTGACGAGGTTGGCTAGTGGTTGTCAAAAGACTTCTGGAGAGATGCTTACAATGGGGTTAGCAGTCATTTAATGGGGGCCAGCACAGCAGAGCTGACCCGTGGAAGCTACCAGTGCAAGCATAAGAGGGATTCATGGCTTTCAGAATAATGCGACTCTTCCAGCTCAACATTCTTCTTGATGAGAACCAATTTTAGAAGGGCAGAAGGAAAGCAGAGATTTAATGAATACAAATGCCAACGGCTGGGATTATTATTATTATTATTATTATTATTATTATTATTATTATTATTTTGTAAGGAACTATGTCTTCTAATGGAGATTTCCAGAAAAACATTACTTTCTCAAACCTTGCCACCATTATGGTGTATCTCAGCACAGGTACTACAGCATAAGCTTCACATATATTTTTCGGGGGGCCTGCTCGTTCTTGTTCTTAGTGTTGCATTCTATCCTAGCTGTAATGATGAAAATTGTGTGAGGAAATGTTTCTGAATCAAAAACTTTTAATCAAAGAGCTGAAAAATTGAGCAGTTGTGGGTTGATGTCTAAGCTATAGCTTCATATTTTAGCAGTATTGCAAAGTACCATCATGTTCAGAGGACCAGACTACGCAGCAGTCAGCTCCCTCAGAAAAACAGAAGTCCTATTTACAGATGAGAAGATTGGCCTTTTTCAGATGTATTTCTTCAAGAGTTTACACAGCTGCAGTTCAAGTCATGGATAGGAGAGAAGATAATTACATAGCTTATTGCTCATTTTGTGACCTTGGGGAATAGAAAAAAATCTCTCGTTTACTTATACTGACAAAACCCTTCCTCTTCACTAGGGGCAGCTTGGAAGGTAGGTTAGGGAGGGGAGAGGTGAACTCAGGCCATGGCACTCCCTGAAATAGTCAGTCCTTCCGAAGGTAGCAAGAGGGGAGTGGGTGCTGCCTTAAAGGCCTGGCTGCTTTGGAGGAAAAGGCAGGAAACATCTTTGCCCCTGAAGTTAAGTGGAAAGCATGGCTGCGGCAGTGGATGCCTCCTTCCTCTCAGGCTTCCTTGTATTTTGGTAAAGCTGCAGAAATTGCTCAGTTGTTGGTAGATTCCCAGTATCATGTGGCTGTTAATGCTGGAGAAAGCAATCCTGATGCACTTGCGGCTGGCTGCAGTGGTGATCGAGATACAAGTCCAGTGGGCTTCTGAACACATCATAATGAACATTAAACATAGGGCCAAGTACCTACAGGTTTTTATTTAAGTGATTAAGAACAGTCTCATAGCATACCGTAAGTTTCCTGTAAGTGGCTTCAAGGAAAAAAAGAGTAAAAAAAAAGGGTAGAATAATGCATAGTAAAGAAAACATACACTGGAGCATGTCTGACATTTAAATTATAGTAATCTCGCATGCTTTATCGACTCCTGGCTAAACAATGAAAAAAATCCAAATAGTAGAGTTTTATTATAAATATGTTCACAACCAGAAGTGCTGCTTTGCATTTTCAGCAAAAATGTTGGTTGCCTTCATGTTCCTTTTATCTGGCTCAGGCCTAGAGTGCACATAGCAGTGTGAGCTAGAAATAAACTCATCTCTAATAACCAAGTCTGTTTTTTTAAGAGAGGGATCTTTATATGAAATAAAAACCCCTCTGTCTTTGAGGCATATGAAACTCCTGCGTCCTTGGAGCAGAAGGAAAGGCTGTGAAGCTGTAAGCATTTCCAGCAGGGAGAGTTCAGTCATGTTTGCACAGTAGGGTAATCAGTCACCACCAAGCTTGTAGCTGGGACACAGCTTGGCATGAGAGACATGTCACCTGCCGGGCATGAACGTGAGTCTTTCAATTTTGTGGTCTTGAATGTGGTATCAGGTACTAAAGGGGACTGACAGCTCTGCCTTGTCCACCTCCGTTGTCACCTCTTTTACCATCAAAGAAAACCAGCGATGGCGTTTGACCAAAGGGAAGTTTGTGTTCTTGTGTGGTGAGCAGCTGGACTCCTGCACTGGGGACGTGACATGGGCCAGCGTCATGTCAGGGGTGTCTGTCTGGGTACAGCTGCTTCTGGGCAGAGAGCAGAGCATTTGTTGGACTGCAGAGCATAAGGTGCCTTATGCTGGGCTTTTTGTTCAATCTCCACCATCTTCTGCTTTTTTCCTGTTGGATTGAGAACGCCGAGGGAAGGAGCAGCACGGTGTTTGCTCTAATCCAGAGCAGTAGTTCTGCTGCTAAGACACCTTTCATGTAGGATACTGTGTGCATAAGAGACCAAGCAATGTCATGATTCTTTCACCCAGAAGAGGAGAAAGCATGACTCTACTGTTCTGAGACTTTTCTTTGACAGTATGAGAGTGGCTGCAGGATAACTGCAGCTGCTGAAAGGTGACTAAGCCATGATCTTATGCTGTCAGCCCTACTTACGTATCTCACTGTATTTCACTTCCATTCAGTAACAGTGTGATAAATCTGGTCCTCCAAATGGAAACTTTCTTTGCCTATGTTAAAATATCTCTGTATGGCTTTTGGCTGGCCTCTCTACTCATGTATCTCTCTCTTCCCCCTCTCCTCCGTCCCTACTCTTTTTGTCACCACAGAGATACATTTCAGAGTAGAGCTGTGTTTTTGCTTTTCTTGTTTTACTGTTGGTTTGGGTTTGTATTTTGTTTTCTTTTTTGATGTTCCCTTCTGAAAAAAAAAGTCTGTTTTCTCGAGATGATTCCCTCTTCCAATTTTATTCACAGTTTGCACATTTCACTGCTAATTCCATGAAGAATAGTTCCTATTCTTCACATCAAGAAAAGGACTGATGTTTTTTAGTTCACTTGTGTATACTCTTAAAATTTTTGGCAACGTGTTGACAAAAGGTAGCTGTATTCTGTATATATAGAATATATAGCTATATTCTGATTTTCTAGCAGTTTCCATTTCTCCCACATTTACCCTTTCCTCTGACTTATGTAAGTGTTCCAGCCCAGGCTGACATTTTAGTACCTTATGCTTTGTGCAATATTTATTTCTTATAAAGTTTAAACATCTCAAAAATTCCTCCACACCTTAGTCTTTCCCTTCACTATGTTTTGTGCAATTTTTGCCCATATATTTAGCACAAAATTAATGTTACTAGTAAGTCCAGTGTATTCAGGTTTGTATCCTTCATTTGGGAACTGCTGAGCTTGGAATTAGAATGGCTGTTGAATGGATGTGACAGCTGGAATCACACCCTGCCTTCCCTGGGGCAGGCCCATCGGACAGGCAGGATCCATGCCGTGGAGGATTCCCTATCCTCGCTCTGCCTGGCTGGACACAGTGACTGAAGGGATGGGGACAATGGCAGTTCCTGCCCAGCACAGCAGGAGCATCTCCTCTGCGACTGTCGCACCTTTCCAGGTGCCCTGCTATAATGGATGTGAGGCTGTCCCAAGCTACAAGTGATAGGCCTCGAGTTGTGCCAGAGAACTTTTAGATTAGATACTAGGAAAAATTTCGTCACCAAAGTTGTCAAGCACTGGAATAGGCTGCCCAGGGAAGTGTTTGAGTCTTCGTCCCTGGAGATATTCAGAAGACATGTAGATGTGGCACTTAGGGACATGGTTTAGAGGTGGACTTGGCAGTGCTGGAATAACAGATGGGCTCAAAGATCCTGGAGGTCATTTTCATCCTAAACTCTTTTATGATTTTACTTCACTGGAAATGAGGATAAAACCAAGATTTCTATTTTAATGAGAAAATACCAAAATCTCCCTCAAGATTTTTAATTTCTCTGTCTCATGAATCTGCCTCTGCTTGAACAATCAAAGCAGGCTTGGCCATGTGAACCGGCAGTGGATTTCTCTAAGGTCTGATTGCACTGTCACTGCAATGAGAACATGGGTATAGTCTCCAAAGTAAGCTTTGGTAGGAGCTGATTTTTACAGTAGCTAAAAGTTGACCCAGCTACCACCTAACTTGATGCATTTCAGTATCTGGAGTATTTTTTTTGCCATGTCTAACTCTTCAGTTTTGTAAATATTTTGTGAGGTTTTTTCATAAAGGAAACCAAAATGCATTTTTAGTACTTGGAATACATTTTCTTCATAGGACTTTGGGGATATTTCATCATCTGATTTTTGTTTGTTTACGTTGTTATATGAGTCTGACTGGATAACATGGAGATAAAGCATAGATTTGGTTTGTTAATAAATTTTGAGTTCTTAATAAAGATTTGTCAGTCTTGATACTGGATTGCTTGACAGCTTTACTATAAAATTTGCATTTTGAAATTGCAGCCATTTTGCTGTACTTGAACACATGAACACAAGATATGTTAAAAAAGACAATATGGTTAAGATTGCATAGCTGATGGCAATCTGGAAGATTTGGAGTGTTTTTTGCTCAATGTTCACAAGCAGACACATTGTTTTAATCACACTGCCTTGACTGTGCTTAATAGCTCTGCCCTTATCAGTATTTGTGGCAGCTTGTGCAGCTGTAACTCAGGTTCTTGTGCTGCTCTGTCCCACAACGAAGACCTGCCTGCTGCCAGCACCTTAGGGTGGCTTCCAGAGGTTGCTGGGGCATGGCAAGCCTGCAGCTGTGGGTATCAGGAGGGCACCACCATGGAGATTCTTCACCAGATCTCATCAGTAGCTTTTAACTTCTGAAATCTCTTTATTTATTTCTCAGTGACCCATAAGCCTCTTCTTGCAAGTGAAGTAAATGAGAGAATTAAAGAGAAACTGCCTAAAGAGATTTACTTACTGTATGAAAATCAGCCATGGTGATTGGCTGCATAAGCCTGAGAGACAAGCTGGAGAAGAAAAAAAAGCAAACCTGCAGCTGTTTGGGATTTATGAATGTGTGATATATACAGCAGCTTCATGAAAACAAATGAGCTTTAAAAAAAGCATTGAAAAAAATTCACATGTGTTAATAAAATGAAGAAGTAGGAGTAATATTTGTGTTTCCTAAGAACATAAAAAAATTCTGCCTAAAAAGAATATATGTGATGTCTTGGGCTGTTCAGTGAGGATTCTTAGCTAGCACTAAGCGGTGCAATCAGTTGAAGCACAAGCTTTTCGTCTCTGGATGATTGAATTATTCTTAATATTTTTCAAAATCTAAATTGGGTCAAAATGTTTAGGCAATTTCAGATTAGCGGCGTAGGGGGTGGAGGGCATTATAAAACACACCATGTGATAGAACAGTTGAGTGCACTGATTATTAGGCTGTGCAAGTAGAGAGAGCCAAGTGGGAGAGCGCCTTCACACCAGGAATGAGGGGTGCTGGCTCTGCAGCAAGAGGAGAATCCTGCACAGTGCCTGCCCATGCTATGCATGACTGGCTGATTGTCTTGGTCCTTCATGGAGCCCTTGGCAGCCCTGTAGGTACTCAGCAGATGTTTTGAAAACATCAGCTGGTCAAGAATCAGCCCTGGTCACTAACAAAGGTCTTACAGAGCTGGTAAATACCTCCTAAATAACTGCGGGAAGGCCTAGAAAATGTCCTCCCTGGTGGAGGCCACCCTGCTAAAGAGAAGGGAGAATACAGAGAAGCAAAGATTAGGCATGAGAAAAGTTTATCAAAAAAAGAATGAAAGGGTTGTTTCGTGCCTGCATTACATCAGAGAAAAATACTGAGATGGGGGGGTGGAAATCAAACACACCAAAACAGACATGATGTAAGAAACTGGGGTATTTAGCTGGCGTATTTAGTTAGCACATACTCAGGAGACTGAGAGGACTAAATAAGCTAAATAAAGAGCCTAGAACAGAAAAGTAACAAAACCCATCCCCAAAACATAAAAGCAATCATCTTTAATGCTAATCTCTTATCTCTCAAATACCATCCAGTGTCTGTCTATTGTAACTTACAGAAAAATACCAACAAACAAAGTCATTGTGAACAATGTTTTTAAGACTTGGTATTAAGTACACCTCACTAAGTTAACCTGCATTGTTCTGTCATCCATTTAGCAGCTGAAATAAATGATTTTATGGAAATCAGGAAAGGTTGGCCAGCCTGATGTTGAGCCAACTGCAAAAATTGGCTGAAGTGGTTTTAAGACTGAGCAGACAATTGGTGACTTTCCTGTAATTGTGTTTTGGAAAACAGCTGAGCTGTTTTGGCTTGAGCTTTCAGGAAAAAAGAATGTGGAAAATCTCAACAGGAAGTGTTCTCTGTAGCAAACACACACACACAGAAAAGTGAATATGGAGCACTGAGGACTTAGGGAACAATCTTAACCTGCTCTAAAATGTTGTGGCTTCTGTTACTATTATTATTCATAACCAAAATAACTGTACTATTTTTTTATTGTTTAGACTCACTGATGTTACTTAATTCTCTTATTTTATCTGTACTTTGTTTTGCTATACGCTCTGCATTGTGCTGCTCAGAAATGCTGCAGAAAAAGAAGGTGATGCCTGATATTAATCAGGTGCATGATGCTTTATTAATTGGAGTGTGATGGAATTTAATAATTCTAATGTGTCAAGCTTTTTTTGAAAAGGTGGGAAATAAGGGAGCTTTTTTATCTCCTGATGTATGATGTTTAAGTTACTGTGTTTCTGCAGAATGAAGTCAGAGAGACATAAAGTCATGCGTGCTCAAAATGCTGACTTGTTTAATAGATCAAATGGTGAATTAGCATTTTGTTTTAGACACAGACAAGGTCTTGAGCTCTTACAGCACGCTCATTGTTCTTTCCTAGCTGCTCCGTGTGATAATGGAATGCAGGGTGGTTATTGAAGTTTTTGTCTGATAGATTACCCTGTTAACCTGGCACTCCAGCAAATTGTCATATTCTAGCAAACAGGCAGGACATTATGCAAAAGAGTACTTCAGCTCAAAAATCTGTTCAGTGCACAAGCACACTGTGGTTTTCATTTTATTTTACTGTTTTGTAGGATTGCATTGATGTGGGTTGGTGGGAAGGAGAACTCAATGGCAGACGAGGTGTCTTTCCAGATAACTTTGTCAAGCTACTCCCTTCAGATTTTGAAAAAGAGGTAAGCAATATGTTCTTTCATTTTCACTTGAAAATTCAGAGTGAAAGTAGAGTTGAAAGAAGTTCTCTTTCAGATATGTGATTTTGACAAAGTTTTACTTCTAATCTGATAACATAAAAACATAAAGGAAAAAAATTTCTGGGTTAGAAGGCATCCATGAAAAGAATGAGTGGCACTCAAAGTCATATTATGGAGTTTCCTTGAAGGGTTTGATTTGTTCATCCAGTCACTCCACCTCCACCATGCTGTTCTCAAAGCCCTCTGTCCTGTGTCCTACAAGTTTGAGAGAGAGAAGAGCTGGAGGTGCCAGGACTGAGTCATGTGATGCAACATTAACCAGAATTCTTAACTCTTCTCCATTGTTTTTGTGGTGGAATATGAAAAGTTAGAGTATCACCTGCATGCTGATGGACAGCAGTCAAGCACTGTTCCAGAACATAAAGGGTGAGATTTTAACTGTGACATTTGAAAAATAATAAGCTTTTGGTATCTTAGAGGTATGTTTCTTTACCTCCCAGAATTACTAAAAAGGGAGGTATAAAACCTATGCAGAAGTTTTTTCTGCTCCTATTTGTTTGAAAAAGATGGCATTGTTATTTGCCAGACAATATTTAGAAATCTTGTGGTTTCCTGGAATAAAGTAATGGATTACTCCCTCCAAAGGTCCATTCCATTTTTAGGAACCTTTTGAGTCATCAGTGGGATATTACAAGCTTGCAATCAGGCTTTTGATGAGTATTTCACAGTGACAGTGTAAGCCTTCTGTGATAAAACCAAAACTTACTGACGCCCAGCTTCACTCTTTGGCAATAAAATTGGATGCTGAAGGCAAAAATTAAATAACTCGGAAAGCTTAATAAGGCAACTATTAAACAACTCACAGAGGCTAACATGATAATTATTGAAAAGGAAAGTAGAAGAGCAGCAAAAACTGTGGGAGATGAAAAGGCAATTCCACAGCAGAGCGGATTTATCCTGGCTTTAGGCCTAAAAATAAAAGAAGGCAATTTCTAGAAGGAGCAGAAATCAAAAACCTGAAGACATAGTGAGCCTATTATAGAAGAAAACATCTTTACTGGTATCCATTTTTTGTGGTTTAATTATTCAATCTTTTTGAACTTAAAAATTATGTATCTTTAAAGTGATTTTTAGAGTACAATTGAATATAACTTGTAGAGTACATTAGATATTGAGACACTTGGAAATTGCACCTAAGTTTGCTCTAACTGTGGAGAATAAAATTTTATTAATTTTTGAAATGCCACAGATCTGGCCAGTAGAGTAAGTAACTGGTAGGACTATAGACCGTCTGTCTTTGCTTGATTCAGTGCTAAAAGGGAAGGAGATAAATACTTTACCAGTGATTTTGTCAGGTATTTTCTGATGTGATCCAGAAAACCTTGGATTCCGTCCCATGGTCTGAAAGTATTTGTTGCAGTAGTTCTTCTGTCTGTTCAACAAAAGCTTGGGATCTCTTCCCGTCTCCTCGTTCAGTCCCCAATTTTCCAAGCCTGACTCTTTTCCACAAATGCCTATTTGTTCCAAGTCTTTTCTATTCACTGCCTAGTCCCAATCTCCACCTCTCAGGTGGTCTCCATTACAGGATTTTCCCCTGAGCTCACTACCTGAGTCCAAGTCACCATCTGGATTTACTTTCTATCCCTACACCAAATTTCTTTATACAGCTTTTTTTCCTCTCCCCTTTTACTCTTTGTTTCTGCTCTGTAGTTCTGTTCTCTTCTTGTCCAACCAGTCCTGGTTTCCTTTCTGTTGACTTAATTTCTAGTCTGTCTCCATCACCTGCTCAGTTATCTCATCCTGCCACATACCCTTGTAACTCCTTCTTGCGTCTCCATGTTTCCCTAAGGAGTCTTTTAAAAGGCTCCTTCACACTACACCCTTTCTGCCCTGGGTCTGTCATTTTGAAACAATGCATTTCCCTCTTCAGCCTTCAGTTAAAGCCACTTTGTCAAATGAACCATAGGACCCTTTCTCCTTTGTGTCTATCTACATAAGTGCTTTGGTTTTGATCAGGAGTGACTGTAGTGAATCTGTCACTTGTCCATCGGCACTTGTTATGCTTTGGAAGACACATCTCAGGGGACATATCCTAGACTCCTTACAGGAGAGAGCTAAGACAAAAGATGTGCTAAAGGAGTGCATCTCTTATATTCCAACTGCTGGCGTATGGACAGTCAATGGGATCAGTCTCACACCACTCCACAATAAAACCCCAAATGCCTATATTGTACTGTTGGATCCTCAGCATCAACCATTTCACTCTGCAGCCATTATCAACAGAACTCCTAATGCCTATCACAGGACATTCATTGTCCCTGTCTCAGTTCCTTTTTAATTTTTTCTTCACTTTCCTGCATTTAAACCTTATACCAGGTTGCCCAAATTCTTGTAGAAGTGTCTCTGGGAGTTTAAGGGACTCGGTGTTTGTGGACAATGGCCCATGGCGACCAGGCTGGAAAAGATCATTCTGATCTCCTGAGTTCTTGGCCACAGCTTTCTCAGGTCGATGATGGGAGGTGATCTGGTCAGGGCTTGAAGGTTTCTGGATGACAACTTTGAGATTCAAGATGTTAGACTTACCCTGTCTGGGCAGAAACTGTATTTGTTTTCTTTGGAGATGAATAGATCTGCTAGATTTGTGAGAGAGCCCTTGGAAGGGTATGTGGCAAGCACTCAGCCTTCACAGCAAACCTGCTCCTTTTCAACACTCAGACCAAGATCTGAGAGTTCTAGGGCAGACACTGAACTAATTACTGCAAGTGAACAAAGCAATTGTTCTCAAAAGCTTTGGCAGATAGATAGAAAATAATTGAGAGGAGGGCAGGGATCAATAAGAGTTTGAAAGAAAATACTAGCCTAAATGGCTGATTGAGGTTTGCAAGCTGTGCATATCTGGAAAAATCATTTTATTCCACATTTGTTCCACAAGACAATATACATTGCTAAATAGCCAGCAATGTAGTGAAAGTGATTGTGATCAATCTGTAGCAAAGGAAAGAAGGTCCTCCTCAGAAAAAAAAAGGATGGACATATAAAAAAAAAAAAAAAAAGAGTGTTTTGCTTAGAATTTCTTTTCAATAATCTTGATAGTTTGTTGTTTGGTTTTTTTTAAAGTGAGAGATAAAGTATGTAATTTGATGTAGCATGGGGCTCCATTTGTACTCATTCCAACATACATGTGGTGAGTGCCAGTGTGCTGTGTGTGCACAGCACAGTCACTCCCGCAGCCTGCAGGTGAAGACAAACTGTTCTGGCACTGCCAGAACCATTGGTGGTCATGCTTCTCAGTCTTACCATTACAGATCTATTAGGAAAATTGTCATAACAGAGAAGATAAAAGTAAAAAAGAACAGACTAGTCAGAGTAATTTGTTTAATTTCACCGAGCATCTAAAATTCTGATCTTTCACAACGGGAACTCTAAATATGTCCTAGTAAGTAAATAAAATGTAACCTCTGCTGTATTTCCTGAGTTCTGCATTTTTGACTCATTTATGGGTCTGAAAATACCTCGGATTTTGCCACATGTATCTGGGAGTTTCTTTGTATTTGGTTTTTGGGTTTTTTTTTTCCCAAAATGGGTAGGGATATTTACAAGGTTAAATTTTAAAGAAATAGGCTTCTTCATTAGATCAAAGGTCATGTATTCCTCCAGTTTTAAGGTACATAAAATGAACTATTTTAACCCCTCAAGAGGACATTTCAATTGCAAAAGTATAAAAATGATATTTTATTCATCAATGCTATTTTCTCTCTTCAAATTCATTTTAATGAAGTTATTTCAGGAGAAACATGTGACAGATCTGTAGTCTCATGACTTGTAATTATTAAGCACTTTATGATTAACACCAGCCTCTGTATGAGTGAGATTTACAGGCCTTTTGAAGCAATCTGTTTTCTTCTTTTATTAAATTTTAGAGACCGAAGAAACCACCACCTCCATCAGCTCCTGTCATCAAACAAGGATCAGGTAAAGTGCAGTTGATTTTGTACAGCACATGTCAGTGAGCATATCTCAATCTAAATTAATGTATTCAAATGTATAGAGAATTCATCTGTATCAAAATTGACAAGCAGATGTCTAGACAACAATTAATAAATCACAATCAAAATGCAAATAGTTGGTAACCCTGAAAGACTGTGGTGTGCTTTAAATGTACTGCAGTCAACCATCTATACCATTTCAAAATAACCTGTATTGCCCCTTAAACATGTTAAGTCAGAGCAAATGTGATACTTCAGTTTTTCAAATTTTTTGGTTTTGTTCCCTGACTGAAGTTGATTGTGTGCATGTCCTTGCAATACAGACACAGTATGTGGAGTCTGATAATACCTGCAGGAGGAAACTGCATTTCCTACAGATCTGATTTATTCTAGAGACACAGAGCTTTTTAGCATGTCTATAAAATAGTGTCATACGGGGGCCTCCTCTGAGCTGCAATCTGTCTTGCAGGTCTGCATGAATGCTGGATCTGGCTGGCTGCTCCACATTCTAGGCCATAGATTCTTGGTTTTCAATACTTTTATAGGCCTAAATATGAAACTAAAAGGAGTTACCCTGAATGGTTATGTAGATAAAGGTGTTGCAAATGTATTAAGGGGCTGATTCTGTTCTCCAAAGATGAGTGCTAGCAAAACTGATTTTGTGATATGTTAGATTGAATTGTATGTAGATACTGAGAGCTGAACATATTTCTACTTGTAATTTTAAAATGACCTCTCCATAACAATTTTCAAAAGTGCCTGCATGATTTATTTTTATCATGAAACTTAGAAACAGTTAAAGTATCTATGCACTTGATGATCCTGAACTCGGAAACCAAATTCCAGTTCCATTCATGTAAAAATACAAATCACAAGGCACGGGATGCTCTCAGAGTGTTCATTTGTATGGAAACATACAGTTGTGGTGAAAACATAACTATGGCTGGAATTCTTTAATCCCTTAAGTCCAGTCAGTTTGTAAAATCTGTGCAGCAGCACTACTGCTTCCCCCACTGCTGGCACACATTGAAAACCAAAACAAATATGTCAAATCTCTCCAGACAGTTTTCTTGTTACTGTGATCTATTCCAGCTTTTGGTGCTTTAAAAAGTAAATTTTCCTCTCTCACAGACTTAAACTGTTAGTAGAAGCGCAAGTTACACCAATATACAATTTACTGTGAATCAATATGCTATAATTTAACTAGTTTGGATTTGTCATGCAGTTCTTTGACTACGGAATCATGACTATAAATATTTGTGTTTCTTATTGACATCTCTGGTTTGTTCTTCACGCTGTCTTGAGACCCAAGAAAACATAAATTTGATTTTAAATCAGTAACAGTGTCCAGTGAGAGCAGTATGACTTTGCCATCTAGTGGTGGTTGTAGAACAACGATGTCTTAGTGACCACTGATGTTAAAGCCTGATATGCTTTGTAAAAACTCTATAAAACTTCCTATTTATTTCAATGTATACTGCTATAATTAGAGAATAACACTTCTAATAGGTAACTGCTTGCATACAATGCTTTGACTGTGTCACCGTACCAGGATAATGTGCCCATTTTCAGAAGAAAAAATGGTTGCAAAAAGGATGCAGACAATTTGATTAAGGCCATCTAAGTCTATGACTTAGCAAGACTATTGCAGTTCCTTCTTTTCGTACTCGGTCTTTGACAAGTCCTGGCTGATCACGCACAAGAGTTTCTTCTGGTACATATTTAGAGCTGAAAGTCATCCTATGTTCATTACCATCCTGACATCCTCTGCTTTGTCAAGTTATTTCTTCACTGACATGATTATGTATTTTACCACATCTCCATGTCAGGCCTTACTGTTGATAGTAGGTAACAGCTTCCAATAACACTTCAGCATATTTGACCAGTCACATGTGATGAATAAATTTAAAACTGTCAGTTGCAGCTTAAATAATTAAATATCAGCATATTCTGATGCAGAGCATAAAATCAAAGCAGAGAATTAGAACTGGTCTTTGTAGTACAAGTGGCATATGTGTAAAGAGGTGTCTATATTATAATAGGGATAGAAGTTGATGTTCTCCACAGCAGTAAACTGCTAGGGCTGTCTGTGCTGCACTATTTTACAAAGCAAGGTGAAAACTGGAGAGCCAAATTTAGGAGCACAAGTTCCTTATATATAGTCACTGAAAAGCAGTAGGCATTTCACTGGGTAGCTGGAGTAAGCAAGACAACTGTGTCCAGACCGAAGGGTGGGAATACTCTTGAGTTCCTTTGGGAGCTGATACAGAGCTTCCCAGAGCTTCCTTGCAGGTGACTGTCACCTGGGAGCTAAGGCAGGATCATGGTGCCTGCCTGGATGTTGATTAATATGGGAGTCACAATCCAAGTGGGGAGAACAGCTGAGGCTGGGAGCTCCTCAGTGGTTGTAGGCTTATTGTTCTAGACTTGGCCTGAGAATATCCCTCTGTATGTTAATGATGACTGTTAATCATACTGTAATTAGGTATATAGACTTGTGTGTCTTTTCTTTTTGAACACACTAGCGTGTGCAAGATTATCAATATGTTAACTTGTGCTTTGCATAACTTGTGTTTTGAAAGGCTTTAATTGCTTTGCAGCAACAGCTTCTCCTCTTTGGAGTGAAGTCTTTTTCACAGAATTATTTATGTTGGAAAAGACCCTTAAGATCATTGAGTCCAACCATAAATGAGAATTTAGTATTATTTATTGACATGATACATGGTACTATTGCCTGTCCAACAGCACGCTTGGGTAAAGAAACAATGGCTGGTGATCACCACTGATGAGTACTGATTTCTAGGAACCAGCTGCAGAAGGGAGTCGCAGCAGCACATTCAGAAAATGTAAATGCACTTGAGAACTGCATATAATAGAATAGATTGAAACAAAAAATTGCCTTGTGCTCCTTGCCCTGCCTCCTCTGTTTTTCTTGGATTTTATCTACTGTAACTTTTATTGAAATGCTAATAGTGTTACCTAAAGTGGTTTTCAACACTAGTAAGTTGAAATGGCATTAGCACCCAGTGGTTAGCCAATGCAGCAAAGCCAATATCCAATAAAGCCTTTCTTATAAGATGGGGATTAGAAGATTGTATCTTGCAAGTGCCAGGAAATTTTTGCAAAATCTTCCCGTTGTTGGTGCCACAAGTTCCCATATTTCTTGGAGCAACAGAAGTCCATATGTCAGGGCCTCTAGTACAGAGGCAGAAGAAGCCAGGGACTTACACCTCCAGGCCGAAAGCTGTCAATTAAAATAGTCATGCAGAATGCTGCCAGAACTGCTCTTCTCCTCCTTCTAATATGTGGAAGTGAACAGCTACTAGTAGTAGAGAAAAAGGGGAGGGATGTGTTAATTTAATGTAAAATAACCTCTGTATATTCAGCTCTATCATGTATTCTCTTGACATTACTCAATTAATTGATTTATTCCTGTTGTTTCTGCACACTCTTGAGTTGCTGTTCATTTATGTCTGTAATGATAAAGGATTTGTCCACATTTTAAAATCTGCAGTTATTGATTTTTTTCCCCATAGAACAATCTGAAAGTGTCTATTCTTTGGGGCTGCACACTTTGGAAACCGTGAACTTGATTTATAAAGACATAAATATCCAATCGCTTTTTTGTCATTATGGTACAGGCAAATATTTGATATAAATTTATGTTCAGTTTTAGCAAGACATTTTCAAACTGGGGAATATAAAAAGCCTAAGGAATTGCAGAATTAAATCTTATGTCACTGTATATACTGTTTTGTTGGCTTGTTCAGAACTCCAGATTTTTCTGTCTTTAACAGGGGCCACAGATCGAAAGCATGAAATCAAGAAGATTCCACCTGAAAGGCCAGAATGTCTTCCTAATCGAACAGAAGAAAAAGGTATGAAATGTGCTTTCCTGCCTGTTCTCTGTAGAGAGACGAGGGAAATAGAACCAATGCACATCCTCCTTTCCCACTCTCCGTTTCCATTAAGTGTATTGTTTGGATGTTTGTTTTCCACTCTGACAGACTTTGATGACAGGCATTTTGGAAAGGCTCTCATTGTTGCTTAGGGACTAAATTCAGGGCGTTCAACTGTACCCACCCAGAGCTGTTGAGTACATTCAGCCACACCTGACGTCAAGGGCAGATTTGCTCTCAATACATGAAATGCTGTATAAAGCCCAGTGCTCTGTAAAACCCAGGTGCTCAATCGAGTAAAATACCCAGATTAGCGTGTGCTTTTTTCTTAACATCTGTCTGCTTTGGTTCTCTAGTTGAAAGCAGGGTTGGTGGTTTTCCTGCATCACAAAGGGATTTTGTGGAGATATAGTCATTAATGCTTATAAATCATCCCATTATCATAGCCACAAAAGTCACAGGCAAGGCGGCGAAGAAATGAAAAAATTCTTCAAAGGCATGTTTGAACATTGCAAGAAATGGGACACAGTACCACATAGAGCAGGGACAAGCAAATTAAACCTTTAATGGTTTCATTGTGTTCATTGTGAATTGTGAATAGTCTCAGGAAAATAGTTCCATCAATTCTCTAATTGAAGATGGTGTCAAGTTTCATATGTTAAGTGGACTATTAGATTGTATGAGCAAGTTTGTTTGTGGGATTTCTTAATGTCTAAGTATTTGAACTTGCAGCCTTTTTAAAGGCACGTGTATGTACATTACTAAATGCATAATATGCAGTTATAATTTAGTGCCAGAACCTTCAGAATTTGCACCAAGATCTGTTTCTGGTTATAAGTCTTAGCAATCTGACAGGTGTTTTGGCTATTTCCTCTACATATGTTTACTTTTGGTTATGTGTGCTTCTTCTCGTGGTTATCTTAGCAGTAAAACCCTTCGCTTTCCATTTTTGGATTTACAAAGCCAGCTGCTAAAACAGCAGAGGAAGTTTAAATATGTTACTTTCCTGGGCTATAAATATCTGTAACTTTTCTAAACATTGAAAAGAGGCTGTAGGAGTCGTGCCTACATTTCAGGAGTACCAGGGAGTGGCAGGAATCGCTCATGTGGTGTGGCACAGGAACGTCCTTTGAGCTGTGTGTTGGCACACTGCCCAGCCTGTCCCTCGTACAATTTAGATTCTTGGACACTGACGCAGTATAAATTGTCATAGGATTAATNTAGGCCCGATTGGCCAGGTTCGAACTACACAACTCCGAGGAACTGTTTTAATAACATCCAAACTTTATCTTTGTTTATAGAACACAGAAGGAATAGAAGAAAAATTCTCACGGGAAAGGTCTGTGCTAGCCACAGATTAAGTGTGCAAAAATCACACAGTATGCTGGAAAGGCTTCAGTGTTACTGAGGACCCAATGACTGCATCTGCTCAAAGCATACTGCCTGTGAACAATAGGCACTAACTGGACTATTCCAAACCTAATGTGCATTGTGTTTCTGGGGATTTATTCCATGATCCTCTTAGACTGAAACCTAGAACCCATTAAGCAATACCCTGTAACATTCCCAATACCTCTTAAAGGTATACAGAGGTGTAACCTTCATGGCATATCATAGACAGCATTGTCAAGGGAAGTGGGGTGTTGAAATAGTAGGATATAGACAGAAGAACTTTAGTTCCTTTCAGAGTTTTGTCCTTTCCTTAAGAAAAATCAGGCCTTCTCTGGTGTGGCAAACATGCTTACATGTCTGTTTTGTATTAGGAATTTAGACCATATTATTTAGAAGAGCTATTCATGTGTATTGTACTTTACATATGCACAGGCGCTGCATGTTTGGTATTGAATATTATTATATATATAATAATATTTGGCATGGTGACACTCCCTAACTATGCATAATCAGTTCTGCAAATGATCTTGGTTTTCATTGGCAAGCTGAAAAATTCAGCATATAAGTCTGTGCTTAAACCCTAAGTAATAGGTCTGGTTTTTCTGAGGGCTTTAATCCTGCTAGACATTGTTAAATTTTTGTGCTTGTATTTTATTTTCACTTAAGTATAATTCACTTGAAACATGCTTATTTCTCCCCAAAGAATGGTATATCTCTATTTATCCAAGAGATGTTAAGAATATCCAGCATAATTATTTTTGTGACCTTCTAAATTAATATTGTTTCATATTAAAATTTAATATAAGTTGTGCTCATGGGAAATTGTACCATATGGTCTGTAATTTCTTGCCATTCTCGTACTCTACAGTCAGAAACCAGTAAGTTACTAAAATAAAAAACAGTATTCCCATTAAGACACTGCACACATGTTTTGGCTGAGGAGTTGCAGGCAGAACAGCCAGGCAGGTTGAACAACTGATTTGTGGCAAATATATCAAATAAAGAATGACTTAGAACAGAAATGAAAAGGTTTTACTTTGTATGCAGTCTATCTACTGTTGAAGATTTCTTCTTGGAATGTAGACTTGTGAGTGCAAATGAATTCCACTTCCTAATATCCATGTTCTTTTTTCTGAAAATGATTGATTTAAAGAAAGATCAGAGAGAGAGCAAAAACAGTTAGACTTGCAGAAGCCTTCAGTTCCTGCTATACCTCCGAAAAAACCTCGGCCACCCAAAGCCAACGCTGTGAATAGACCTGGGACCTTGCCCCCGAGAAGACCAGAAAGACCAGTTGTGCCTGTGACTCATGCAAGGTATTGTTTTTCTTCTGTCCAATGCTTTTGGGATTAGTGGAAAAAAACCACACATTTAAAGAATTTAGGTTTTACAGTGTATGTCACAACTTATTTCCCAGTAAACTGTATTTAAAGAACAAGAAGAAAAAAGAAAATCCTTATAGTCATCTGGCTGGATCATAACTGTCTTCTCAATAATAGCAGTCTTAGACTGTTCATTACTAGTTCATTTCTACTGATGAAATTCTACTGTTACTGCAACAGCGCAGAATGTGTGGGAAATAACTGCATCAGAATGTTAGTCTGATCTTGACTTTCTTAGTTTACCTCAAATGATTGCAGCTTAGCTTGGGCACTAAGTGAAAAAACTTGGATTGTGCTGAGAAATAGCATTAGACAATGCACGCTTCAAATACTGTCAGTCTGGTTTCAGTCTGCTTTCTTTGATCATTTTAGATCAAATTTTAGCAAAATACACGTCTTCAATGCTCTTTTAGCTGGTGCCACTGCAGAATAGTGCTGTCAAGTATTTATGCTCTAATATTGGTTGTCACTCTGCAGCTACATGATGCTTTTTATCAGAGGTGGTTACAGCCTTTGAGGAGCACTGAGAAACTGGACTTGCCAACACAACTCCATTTATTCTCTGCTAGAGCAAAGGTTGCAGAAATTAAAGGCCTCACTGTAGTCCTAATCAGGTCTAGGTGGCTACATTTTAGTCATTAGCATCTGGGTTGTGCACTGTAGATTTCATTTATGCGTAGTGAATAGAGTTAGATGAAAAGCAGAACAAAAACGGGCAAGATGTGCATCTTGCAGAAAAACTAGAATATAGGCATGAAAATAATTTTGCTATTGTACTGTTAGGAAAATTATCTGCCATTGAACTACTGGAGTTCAACCATAGTAATGGTGAATTAAATACCAGAATAGAGTATATGTTAGACTAGAGTGAAATGCTAGACATTGATTCCCTTCATTCCTCCACATATGATTAAATAAAAAAATGCTCTTAGTGAGAAATCTGAGGCAAATGAAAAGAAAAAAAGGCACCTGCCTTGTGGTCCCAGTTTCATCTTACTGAAATGCTTTGGTTGTACATCTCTGAGAACTTACCCTTCGATGCAGGTGCTACTGCCACAGCTTCTTTTGGACTTGGCTTTGAACATGCTTGCCCACCTGCTCCAAAATACAATCCATAGCTGCTGATCACGTGGGCATACTTGGAAATACAAGTATTTCCTACAGTCTTCAGATTTAGACAAGTGGTATCTTGGAAAGACCAATACATGCCCTAGTGTTCAGTTCACTGGTGAGGCATGCAATGGAATAGGTATTCTTTTGTTCTATCCTTTGCCTGAAATATTTTAAACATACTATACATTTTTAGCATTTAGAATTTTGGAAGGGTATTTTGTTTCTCTTGTGTTTTCCTTTTTTTTTCTAAGTACAAAATTTTATGAAGTAACCGTGTATTTTTTAAGATATTTCCACTTTCATGTTATCAAAGGCAAAAGGCACACCTAAACAGTAACCTTGTTATGTTCTTAATTGTCCAAATTTTGCTATGTCTAGCACGGAAAAAATGGAAAATACTTTGAATTGCTTGGATAATTAAGAAATATGACGCTTCAAATGGAAGCTGTCACTTCAATAAAGGTGTTTTGTTTTTAAATCTGTTCAGTTTAATAAGATAGTAATTCTTTTAAGACCTACTAGTATCCATTTCCAAAATCTGAAAAACCTAAAGCAATTAGAATAAAAATTGGACCAGCAGAACTTTTGCTGACCTGTTCTGATTTAACCCTGGTGGGCAGCTGAGCCCCACGCCGCCACCCGCTCACTCCCCCACAGTGGGATGGAGGTGAGAATCAGAAGGGCAAGAGTAAAAATACTTGTGGATGGAGACAAAGACAGTTCAACAGGAAAAGCAAATGATGCATGTGCAAGCAAAGCAAAGAAAGTTGCTACATCCCATGGGCAGGCAGGTGTTCTGCTGTCCCCTAGAAATTCGGGCTTCATCACCTGCAGTGGTGACTTAGGAAGAGAAATGCCATAATTCCAAACATCCCCCCCTTCCATCTTCCCTCAGCTCTAAATGCTGAGTGTGATGCCATGTGGTGTGGGACATCCCTTGGGTCAGTTGGGGTCAGCTGTGTCCCCTCCCACCTCCTTGTCCACCTCCGCCCTCCTCACAGGTGAGATGAGAGAAGCAGAAAAGGCCTTGACTCTGTGCAAGCACAGCTCAGTAATAATGAAAACACCCCTCTGTTAGCTACGCTGTTTTCAGCACAAATCCAAAACAGCACCATGCAAGCTGCTATAAAGAAAATTAACTCTATCCCAGTCAAAACCAGTACATGATCCTTAGGGGAAAATTGCTGTAGTTACAAAGTGAGTCTCGTGTGACTTCCGTGGCAGCTGCTAAGCCAAAGAGCGTTTTCTTCTGTTCTGAGTAACTGGCTTGCATCTTATGCACCTCATGGACTTTTTGTAGTGATGATTGTTTTTCCATTTAAATATAATCCTCCTTCACTGGAGACAGAGTAGGGCTTCAAGGGCAATAGGACAGATAAAAACCATGTGGGACAGTGAATAGCTGTCAGTTTGTTCGAGAGGCTTCACAGCTTACTTAGACATACCATGATTATACAATTTACAGGTAAGTCAATTCTCTGGAGTAGGCAAGCCATAAACACCTACAGAAGGTGCATCTTTACAATCAGTTTAAACCAATCCATGTCCGTGCCACTGCTAACAGGGTTCCTTGTCCTGGCACCCCATTCCTGCAGCCTCCCTTCTGTTTAGCACCAGCATTTGTGCAGCCACACAGCCATATGGGTCAGGGAGTTGCTCCAGATGGCAATTACTCAGTTTGCAGTGGGATTTCTGTTAGTGTGGGGTTTCTCTCAGGCTGATCATCTGTCTGGTCAAGCTGACAGCCTGGCTGTATGGGCATGAGCAGAGAGGGACACACTGTGAATGAGAAGGGAGGGCTCCACTCCTTTCACAGCAGTATGAATGCAGAGTGGCATAATAAGCCTGTTGATTCTTCTGACAACAAGGTTGGGGTTTTTCTGTGGGGCTGTTGCCATATATCTTGGTATCTTTTGTAGGCAAATAGTAAATGTTGTGACTTTCAGCCCTAAATCATGCCATTCTAAGAATCTCTCCAAAGCCATACTCACACATTTCCTAGAGTGCTTCCAACTCACATCGTGCTCTCAGATTGCTGGGAAATGTATGTGTGCAAAACAGAGTATGCAGTCAGATGCTCATTGCTCTGTCAGCCAAGAAACTATGTTGCTTCTTATAGGTTTACAAATATATAAGCAATTAAGAAAAAGTTAAAGACTAAAAAATAAGAAAAGTAATTGTTCAGGTAGGTCACCTGGAAATACCCTTGTTTATCATCTTGCCAATTAATACATTTTTCTATGCATGTGTTAAATTTCTTCTGTGTCCTTCCTGGGGCAGACTGCCTGCCATATTGAGAGCTGTGGAGGACTAGTTTGCTTTTAATCTGATTGTCTATTTTTTTATTCACTTGTCACCCTATCACAGGGTTTAATGGGATATATATTCACTTAATCTATGACTTCCTCCGGGTTTTAATAAAAATTTTCAGCTCTTTATCACAGCCTTCCTGAAGTCTGAAATAGGGTTTCCAGCCACTTTGTGTTTTGCTCATAAGCTGCTGCCATGAGTTGAGGTTCAGGCCATCTGTCATCAGCTTATGCTGTCAAAAGCAGAGATCAACAAAAAAATCAACGAGATTTGTGAGCTCACTACGTAGTTTACTGTCAACAGCTAATTATTGCTAATTATTACACTGTATAGTACACATATGCCTGGGTTATTTTGGGGCAGATCTATGTTTCTATTTCTAAATTGAGTACCTTACATACATTGTAATTATAATAGTGTTACGCTGGAAATAGTCATTGTGGAAAAACTATTGCATTTGTCAAGTGACCTGATAATGATGGCAAGTACAATGTATTGCATTAACTGAACAGTTGTTATCACAGTAAATATCAGAGATTTGAGTGACCTGTGTAATACTGAGTTTCTTGCCTACCACTGTTGGTGTTTTTTTAAATTGTTTCAATAAGTAGTTTATTTTAGTAAACTCAAGTACTTGTGGGATAGAATGTTCTCCAAAGCAGGAATAATTTTGTTGCTTTTGTTTGATCTCCTGTTTGATTTTAAAATAGCTCCTCTGCATAAAGTATTGTTGCTCCTGACACTTTACTATTCGAAAGACATTTCTGACAAATCAGGTGATCTTGGTTCTTTGGACTGTGGAAACAGTATTCATGGTCTAATCTCCTAAGAAAAGTGCAAAAACGTGGAGGAGCTGCATTTATGAGTAATTACTCAGAACTGCTGAAATGCTCAATGCTAGCTTGAGGTTCTGTCCCTTTCTGCAGCATTCCAGGTAGTCCACTGCTGTAGTTTGTGCAAGCCAATTAATTAGAAAAAACTACAAAGAAGATGTTGAAGAATGTCCTCTTGCCCTTAGGTTTCCTTCGTGTTGAGATGCTGTGAACATCTGAAGAATTATTCCGGACACTACAGTGTCTAAAATAGGCTTTTTTGACAGGTGTTAAGGAGAAATGAGATAAGGTTAATCCATACAGCATGTCGACTTGCTAGAGATTGCTCTCGCTGACATTGCTATTACTCTTGTGCTGCAAAGGAAGAATACTTTGCTCTCTCAATATTAATTGCAAGTTAGCTATCAATTTACTGTAACCCACACAAAAACTCCCAATAAAACATCTCCTCTTCTTGATCCAAATGCAGGAGTGATAGTCCAAAAGTGGAATTAGTGGGCAGTACAGTATCCGGCACTCTAGAGAAAGACTCCTCTGAAAGAAGCAATGACATCGGTAAGTTATAGTGCTTTCTACAGTTTGCCTAAGAAATTTATGGTGCAAGTTTCTGCTTTTTAGTGACTTTGGTATGATTCAAGAGGCAGATTGAGGATTTGGCAATGAATGTGAGTGCTTGTGTATCAAATTTTGACTGCAGGATTAAAGGATCGTTTCTATTTTACTTAAAATAGTTTTGTTGGGGTTTTCAGTTTAAAAAAAAAAATTAAACGCAAATATGGAATAGTGAGCTATTTTGAACCGGAAGGTTCTTGTTATTTTTGTTTAAAAGTCTGAAACAAGTGAGATGGCCAACAATAATAAGGCATACTTGTTTAACTGATGTAATAGTGCTGCCATGGTTTTAATACTGCAAAAGGTTGTGGGTTTTGTGCAGTTCGCAATCTTTATACTTTCCAATACAAAGGAATAGATACCCAGTTCAGGTCAATTTGACTAAATTTTACTGCATACACCAATCAAAAGCAGTCTAAATTTCTATTGTAAACAACTTGTGTTCTTGACCCATGAACTGTTTAATCAGGAAGTCACCTGGAAAGGAGCAACAGCAGGTTATTTTTCACCCTCCTTGCTCCTCAGGCTGGCCAAGCAGGAGCGCCGCTGTTTGCTGGGTGGGTGCTGCAGCGCGGGGCCCGTGGCGAGCGGGGTGCTGTGGGCGCTGTCGCGGGGCGGTGGGCACGAGCCCCACAGCCATCTTCTGCCTCGGCTCGCAAAGCCCAGCAGCTGCTGCCGTCGCTCTCCGCGCTCGCAGCTGTGCCCACACAGACCCGTGTTTGTCCCAGGCTGAGCCTGGGATCCTGCCTGTGCGAGCACTGCTACCTTTCACTGGGGCACGAAATGTCATTTTGGTGTGGTGGTGTCTCCCTGACTGCTTTATTAGTAAAGCATTTCTGGAAAATAGCATCCTTTCAACAGCCAAACGTGCCTTTTCCTCAGATTTGGAAGCAGAACTTTAAGTTATAAAGGAATTTTAATTGCAACGTAACAACAAAGCACTGCATGTATTTCACATAGGTCTGTGAGCTTTCCAGCATACAGATATCTGCTTTTCATAAAGCTTCTGCTGTTGCTATGGTTCTTCTGGAGTAGCAGGTAGTATGTTTTGCCCAGGTTTTCATTTGGCTTCATGGAAAGCTAGAAGCTTGTGATAAATTGCATGAACATTTTTATTGCAGAGATTATTAGAAAGGAATGGTATGGAAATGCAGACAAATTCTACCATTTAGTGTTTCTTAACTATGTTCACAAATTTGCTTCAAAGCACATAAGCCTCTGCTTACTTGAAAGTTATGAGTGGAGGTAGCATATAGTGGTGTGGAAAACTTTTTTATTCCTTGTTCTAGTTTCCTTGGAATCACTATCAGGATAAAAGATTAGATTGTTTTGTATTTTTTAGTTTTGTTGGTTATGGTTTTATTTTGTTTCGTTCCTAACGTGTTAGGCAGGAAATCTGATTTATAGGAATTTTTGTTCATTTCCAAAACATGGAGGGGGAGAGGAGGGTGGTGGAGGGAGAAATTTGGGTTGTTTTGGGGTTTTCTTTTAGATGCAGAATAGGAGCCAACAAGAGTCCATAAACCAAACCACAACATGTTGAAAAGGGTTTAACTGATGTCCTCCTATTACCACTTACACAGAGAACCTATTAAGCTCAAGGATAAAATAGTGTGAATACTTAAATAAGTGTAACTTGATAGGGTCAAACCAGAATGGCATTTACAAGGGCAAATCATGTCATTCTAGCCTGTTAGACAACTTGTTGAAATAAAAAATAATTAAATTACGGTTTTGAATTGAAAGAGGATTCAGAGATCAGAACTGTTATAAATTTTCAGGGGGCTTTTGACAGCTTATGTAAAATATTGTCAAATAAATAAAAGGCATTTTGAGAGAGGGCAAAGCAATAAATCAAGGCTTAATAAGGAAAACCAATTCATAGTGGATTAATGTCTTTTACTATGAGGAGAGGTTTGGAGTTCAGAGCAGTTTATGGTGCAGTGTAATTGTAGAGATTTATGGGAAGTGTGTTAGATTTTGTTTAATTTATTTACAAAGAGAACAATGCGTTGGAGAAGTCTTGCAGCTACATGAGTTATTAGAAAAGATGATGGATGTGGGAGTGGAGTTGTCCAGTGTATTCCAAAACACTGGTGGATCTGGCCGTGTGAGTCCAGATAATATTTCACAGTGATGTGTCTTAGTGGTGTTGCCCCTATGTCATGTTCTCTGTAGGAAGGACAGCCTCAGCTTCTCTGAGGCTCATCCATCCTGTCAAAATGGATTTGATTAAATCTACCATTTGGTGTCTTTTCAGAAATCCAAATTTACACAACAAGTTAGAGTGGACCTATGTGACAGACAAGGTGTGACTTAGCCTTTGAAGAAAATTGAAGTTAAATGGCCTTTGTAGGAGCCTGGATGCAGGACCATTCTGTTACTGGGCTGCTCTTTATTGTTCCATTAGTCCAGTGCTGTTCCCAGCGACTCAGAGCTCTCAGGGAGAACAGGGGGAAAAGCAACAATCACTTGCAAGCTGCCTCACCCTCTTTCATGCTTATGCTAAATACTGATGGTGAATTGTGCACTGAAAATGAAAACCAGAGCACCTCTTGGCTACCTTGCACTAGAGATGTTAAGGTGGATAGTGGCTGTCACTTTCTTAGTCCTATAGCCACTATCTACCTTGCACTAGAGATGTTAAGGTGGATAGTGGCTGTCACTTTCTTAGTCCTATAGCCAGTCTAAACCTCTTTTTCCTTTTATGCAGAGCAGAGAGATGGACAAAAACAATGGAGAGACAGTTTTGGTTATTAAAGCAAACCAAAATAATGCAGGAGAGAGAACAGTTCTTTATTCTGTGACACCTTTTTAAGGATTTCTAAGTTGGTTCCTTTTCTTTACCATGATCAGAGCAAAACCTCTGTCATAGAGGAAGAGAAGATACAGGGTTCTTCCATATGCCATCTCCCAAAAATCAAACAAGTGATCAGCAGCAACAAAATCAGTAATGCCATCAATGACTGAGCAGCAATATGCTGAGCCAAATTGGGAATCCAGATTCAAAACTTGCATTTTGTCTAGGTCCCTTAGAAATGGCTTTTTCCTGTGGATCAGTGTTGTCTAACCAGAAAACCCCACACCTTTAAAAACAACTTTAAAAACATTCTCACGTCACTTTACCAATCAGAAAAATCACAAATGCTTGAGCAAGGCTGAGGGGATATATAATACTGTTAATAATGTTCTGTTAGTTGCATATATTAAAAAGTTCTTTTTATGTAGATATTAGCTCATGACTTGGTTTCCTTAACATGTTGTGACTTCGCATGTAAATTTCCTGATGATAATTCAGTACTGATTACAATTTTCTAGTCTGTACTGACAAGAGGAAATTCTGCTTAGCAGCATCACTTCTGATTGTAGATACAATGGCAGCTCTTACTACTGTTGTCCATGCATTTACTTCTTTTCACAAACCTTACAAAAGCCTTTGGAAAACTAGCCTTCAGAATATATTATTTAAGAGGAACCATTCCCTATTCCTCCTCACTTTTTCTTTTGTTTTCTTTTTCCCTGTTTTCAGTGATGTCTTTACTTTCACTTCCACACATCTTGCATTCAACTTTTCCTATTTACATCTCTTTGCCATGGCTAACTCTTCTTCATTTCATGAGGGTAAGGGTTTTTTTTTTCCCATTTCTTTTCTATCCTGTCTTTGGTTTAGTTCACAATGCATAACAAGCAAATAGAAAACATTTTGTAGAATGCCAAAGTTTACATGGATAGTACAGATTTTTTTTTTTAAATTAAAGTTTGAAATTGAGCATACTGTGACAGAAAATCTTGCATCATAGTATTGAAATGAGAAATCTTCATTATTTCATTTATCATAAGAAATTTTAGTGACAAAAGTGACATGTGCAGTTTACATATGGTGTTTGTCAGTGCTCTGGATTCATTAACCTGTTCTTGCAGACAGATTTCATCATCACAAAGTGTAATGCATATATTTCATTGTGCAAAGGCATTTAGAAACATACTAGAATGGTTTTCTAGTCTGAAAGAGGAAAAAAAAAATCACAACAAGCATAGTGTAAAAATTTGAAGAGAGTTCACTGGCACTCAGTGGAAAATGTGTGGTCGTGTCACCCAAGACCTGGTCTCCAGCATCGCTGCGGTTAAATCACAGCAGTTACTTACATCTGCTGGTACATCTCTGCCAACAGCTGGTCTGGACTGGCAGTGGCTTTTTGAGCTTTTAAAATGCTTCTAAAGCAACATAAGCTACACTGATCATAAACCCTGCTCTACAAACTGTTGTTCCTACATAGAATTACATTGATTTCAACAGCTTCAATTCATGCCTTATGGCATAACTTGACCTTTCTTTAGGTGACGTGTTTCTTTTTAATTTCATAAAGAATTTTGTGTATGAGGGCCAGTGTGATAACAGAAACATCTTGCACATATAATAGCTTAGTGGATCAAAAGCTGATGCTTCTAGAAAAATGGTATTGAGTTATTTCTGGAAGTCAGGATCAATCCTAAATCTTCTAACTGTACACACACACACACACACTTTGGAATCCTGGAATCCTGCAACAAGTCTTGTCTATCCAAAACAGGTTGCTTTGGCATCATCTAACACTTAAAACCATATGGATTTAAGCTAAGTGATTTAAGGAATAAGCCACAAAGAATTAAAAATAATGTATCTACTGTGGAAATGATCAGTTAATCCCCACAAGAAGCAGTTTCTGTGCTTTGCAGAAAGACTGAATTGCACAGAGCCAAGTGGAGTGGACACATCTTTCCAATATTTTTCCTGGCTCTTTACACATTTTGCTTAGTATTTATGAAAGCAGTTAATAATCTTCATCAGTGCTAACATAAGGCACATATGCCTTCATCGATTCCTGCTGAAACATCTAATGATGGTATGAATTATTGTAAGAGTTTCCCTGGAAGCTGGTTACTGCAAGTCCATTTTTCAGCATTTCTTCAAACTTCAATCTGCAGAGTATTTTCTGGTGGATCATGGAGTACTGGCCAAAGCCACATTATTACCTGTTTTTTTTTTTCTGTCCCTCCCTGCTTGACTGGTGCTAGCTTGCCTGAAAGGATAGTTAAAAATAGTTAAAAATACCCTCTTGAAAATACCTAATAAACAAACAAATTTTAAAAATCTTCAGTATATCATGTTTCCTTGAACTGTATTTGCAGTTGTTCTGTATTTTCAGGGTAGAGTATCTACTATTTCAGAGTACAATATTTAGTAGAGGTGATCACTGTGCCTCTGACTGCAAGAAAAAGTGATCTAATAAGATTTGGCCCACACTAGGGAAAAAGATGGAGGATATTTCCAGTATAAGGTTGTAGAATGAAGCAGGTTTGTCTTTAAATCACAGGCTGTTATACTGTGAGACATTGTAATTATTTTGCCTGAAAACACAGAATAAAAGTTGGAAAACCAGAAAATACAGGGAAATATAAGGGTTGGAGGACAAAATGTGACTTACATCATGAAGATCAAAATCTGCCTAAACCTCTTTCTGTGCTGCTATTCATGCTCATTTTAACAGGGCAAAGCAAAGGAACATAATTGCGTGACTGGTTTAAGTTGTAATATCTATGTTAGTGAGTCAAAATCACACAGAAACGTAGTTCTGGACTGTAAATATTGTAATCGGGAATACGGTAATGGTCCATTAAAAAAATAACTAGGCCTCTTCCCTGAGGGGTCCAGAAAAAAGCAGTAAGCTAGAAATTTAAATTGGTCACCATGTGTATCAAGTTGAGGTGCCTGAAAACAGCATATCCATTTCTTCTAGCTCCTCAGTTTTCTTGACCTTTCAGTTCTTTCTTGGCGTGTTCTGAATTGTTAAAAATAAAATCCTTATGAGGGCACTGGCAAGTGGTTAGCAAAGCTCATTATGGCAGCTTTCTACCTTCAGCTATTAAAGCGATAAAAGCCAGGATTGAAATGGGAGAAGATAATTGGGTGCTTTAGGAAAGGTTGTCCTAAAGTCACAGCTGTCCAGTGACTGTCCTGGGAAGCCAGGTGAGCTGCACTGTTTCCCTCCAAGGCACAGAACCATGTGGGCAGGCCTCCCTGGCACATCACTGTTGCACTCCTGAACAAAGGAGCCTCGCAGCCAGGGAGTTCTCCTCCTAGAAGTGCATTGCCCAAATCTTAAAAAACAGTCCGTGATTCATTATGGTGAGATTTTGCTGCCTGAACCCTGGCTGGGAGCATGGCTGTATTCCTCGAAGGGTACGATGCTGTTCAGCATGGAGGGAGTAGCAGAATCTGGATGCTTGAAGTAGTGAAAATAATTGTAGTCTTCTGAAAATTCCCACTAACATTCCAATTATTGAGTTATTTTTTAATTTCTGCTATATATTGAATGGGCACTAATGCAGAAGATTTTGTCTGCGGTGTGTGTCTCATTTGACAGCTTTAAGGATTATTGCATTTAAAGACAGTATATATGCTATTTCACAGGCCTGTTGTCAACCTTTTAAATGTATTGAAGATGATTACGAAATGAAATCCACCTCTGGCTGTTGTGACATAATCTTCTTCAAGTGAATTGAGTGCCAACTTTGCCTCATTTCCTTCAGCCCTGCTGTATTTCTGTTCTGTGAAACCTCACCATTAGCATTCTGAATGTGTTGATTCGCTTATCCATCACTTCCCATTTCAGTTTTCTCAAGGTGAAATCTCTCTACTAATTCAAAAAACTTTCTGTCATCATTATGTATAAATGACTTTGCCCAAATAGTAAAACACCTAAATGGAAGATAAAACCTAGCCACATTTTATGCCAGAATAGTAAATGCAGGGAATAAAAGAGGGGGTAAGGAAGGAAGCACAACCACTTAACTTTTTATTTCTGGGATCTTTTGAGGGGTAGACACTGAAGGTCATTTTCTAGGAAGGTACAAGTCTAATGAGTTTAGAACCTTTTCTCTAAATAATTGTTTTCCTGGATCTGGGCATTTTTAAAAAAATACCATCATCATCCTTTAAATAACCATGTTTCCAAATGAACATAGCAATGGGGAGAAATATTCTGTTCTTAAGAGACTTGGAAGGATACCAGGGAATAATTCTTGCACAGCTAACATTTTTTGATATTCATGAAATATGGTTGCTCAGTAAGCCAGACTCTGTGTACTACATTGATATATTAAAATTATGATGCCTTTCTCCCCACCTCATGAATTACTTCGTGGATTACCAGCTTGATCAGTGAGACAGTAATAATAATGATGAACGCATCTGTTTATTTGTAGAACAAATATCAACTATTTTTAAATTAGGAAGTTAATTGATGGGTGCCATTTCTGTGTTCTACATGTTTAATAGAATCTCCCTTACCGTTTGTTATTACCAGACAAAGAGAAAGCTGGACCAGTGCAGAGTCCAGGTCTGCTGGATGCTGATGATGCTGTCCTGGCAGTTAATGTGGCTGTGAATTCAGGAGACTGGACTTTAATGACATTCCACTTGGGCTCTGTCAAGAAGGCTGTACATTTTGCTTAGTATGTAAATTTAAGTTCCCAATTTCTGATAGCTGCAGAAATACAAACTAAAATTGAATCTCTGCATTTAATGACCTCAGTGAGTTTAATATAGCCAGAACTATATAACCTTGCTTTTCACCAGCAAAAAATAATCCAATAACCAGCACGAGTGAATTACTGAATCCACAGCATATATGGCAGCGTGGCAGAAGTTTTGTGAGTGGCTCTGTTGCTCACTTTACTAGTTACCAGTTCACTAGATGGGAATTTTCTTGAATGAATATCTCCACAGGTGATGATTGTGGAACATGGTGATAGCCTTAGACGCAGAGCGGATTTGGGAGGAAGAACAACATCTAAAGAAGGAGAACAAATGGAGAGAAAAAGGGCATATAAGAGTGCTGGAAGTGGATTTACTATTTTATCATTGTACCAAGTGTTGTCCATTACACTTTAATAGAATTTCATTTAGAGTATCAACTGAATGGCTGTGATTTCACTAGTTTGGCAGCAGATTCTACCTGTGGAGCCTTTATAGCCTCTGTTCTACTCTCTTTAAAATTCACTGCAGGTATAGGCTGCTTTAGTTTATTTTCCTAGCTATCAAAACTGCATTCAGAAGTGGAAAAAATATAGGATTCTCAATATTTCTTGATAATAGAAGCTTTGCACACAAATGTTCATCTTTCATGATATTTATAAAATGCATGGAGCAAATTATGTCTCCTAGTGCTTATGGGTCTCAAGGATGCAAATCCGTACATTTTCTGTTTATCAATACATTTTACAATTTAAACCTGAGTATTTTAATTTTCTGATAAAATATAGAATTCTAGGTAATTACTAGTTTGTTTAAGCCAAACAAACACATTGAATTAATTGCCTTCACTGTTTTTTCATTGATTGTTTTCCATATGAGTGTAGATACCTTTTGTAAGAGCAGAGAAAGGGACAGTGGCACTTACAGAATCATAGAATCTTTTAAGTTGGAAAAGACCTCTTAGATCATTGAGTCCAACCATTAACCCAGCAGTGCCACATCCACTACTAAACCATCTCTCTAAGCACCACATTTACACATTTTTTGAGTACCTCGAGGAGCAGTGACTCTACGACTTCCCTGGGCAACCTGTTCCAATGCTTGACCACACTTGCAATGAAGAAATTTTTCCTAGTATCCAATCTAAACCTCCCCTAACTAAACTTCAAGGCACAACTTGAGGCTGTTTCCTCCTCTCCTGTTGCTTGTTACCTGGGATAAGAGACTGACTCCCACCTCACTCAGCCTCCTTTCATACTCCTATGGAGAGCACAGAAATGGAAAATGGAGAGGGGGAAATCACGCACTGCAGCTTTCCTAGGCTGCAAAATAACTTCAGCCAATTTCCTGCTCCCCAAAGCAGAAGTCTGCTCTTCCCCTCAGTTTTAGCAGCTTGAATAAGTCCTGTGGTACTGGTACTGAGCCTTCCTTCAGTGCAAGTATTTGCATGGCTTGGCACATGCTACTGAAAAATGAGCTGGATTAAAGCTTGCTCAGGAAAAAAAATAGTAAAAAGAGTAAAGTGGGAGAGAGTGACTGGGGCAAATGGAAGGATTGCTTCAGCCTCCATTTCTGCTCATGTGCGTGAGTATCACACATTTAAAGGGGAGGGTATATTTTTGATGATATTACATTTTTGCTGTGCAATTTAGCAAAGTAACTCAGATGTGAAAATTAAAATTAGACAATATGTTAATATATTGATTACTGATTTGCTTTGTGATCTTAAGTCATTTTATGGCCCAGCTTCAGACTGGATATTAATGGAAACCAGCTCTTACACTTGGTTGTTTTTTTTTCCCAGAAAATAAATTTTTACTTCCATTTCTCTTCTCCTGAAACCCTGAAGTTCTGTAGGACTCTAGATATGTTTTGTGCAATCTGCTAAAATTAGCTCATTTTAACTTTCAAAGCACTGTGGCCTCACCTGGCATGTTGGGTACAACTGAGGCTTCAGATTGCCAAATTCCCACTGACAGACTGGGTGGGTGACCTACCTTTGCACACAGGCTGCAACAGTCAATAAAAAGAGCAATGACAAAAATACATGGTAGAGGACAGTGGGGTCACTGGTTATATTTAGGAAGAGTCACTCCAAAAATAGAGTAGTATTTGGAGGTGAATAACCTTAGACTATTTCAGGGCTATTGAAAGAGCTCTCTTTTTTTCTTCTTCTTTTTTTTTGTTATCTCTTGGAGATGGAAGGATATTGCTGAATAAGGAATCTGCAATTCCATTTACTTTCTAGCTGACAAATCATGAGTACTTGAAATCAATTTACATGTCCTTCAGTGCATATAGTTTATTGCACAGGCCTATTAATTAATTTGTTTTTCCATTGTGTCATTTTGTATGATGGTTGGTTTTAATATGACAACAAAACTGGATCTTCAGAGATTCATTGTTCTTAAATAGTTCAGAAAATTAAGTGCCTAGTATATAGAACTATTAACTTAAAAGCTATTTTTTCCTACATATGTGGAATGAAAAATAGTCTTTGAATAGTGAATATCATTCCTGTATTTGATTCATATCTGAAAGTAATTTTGAAGAATTTTGATTTATCTTGTCTAAAGTACCTCTTGTGTGTTTTCTGACTCCTTCCTGCTCAACATATGCTGTAGGGCATTTTGAAATGAAGGTGAGTGAAACTGATACAACCCATAAAAATAGATGAATGGTATTAAGCCATTTGATTTATCCATGTAATCATGAGCTGTGGTATTCCTTGAGCCTCCACATCGTTCTTTCACGTAAACATGTTACCCTGTGGCTGGATTCGGTAAACACTTCCCCAGAGCTTTTCACTGGCCATGGAGATGGTCGGTACAGCATTCAAGCAGACCTGCTTTCCCTGGACTCTGTACAGCTTCAGGAGCCTGTTGGAGCTTTTACTTTCCATAGCCTCTGGACTACTGGAGGGAGACAGTTCGTTCACGTACAGTTACTGGCAACCATGGTGCCTTCAGCTGCAGGTGTCCGGGAACCTGCAGATCACTTGCAGCTTGATCATTCTCATTCTGCACTCCCCTGAGCAATTACTGCAATGCAGAGCTGACAGTACAGTTCCTGAGACAACGTGTGCACTGTCTTATGTCTCCAGTTACTCAGGAAAAAAAAATTACTAACCCCTTCAGTAGCCAGATGGAAATTTTGAAACTGTTTATTCCATGCCATAGAACCCACGATGTCATTTAGCTTTCACTGTGCTGAAAACAAAGCCAAAGGCTCCTCTACACGTTCCCCCTCTGCTTTATTGTGTTTGAGATGGAAGGGTAATTGTTCTTGGCAAGGGTGACTGGATTACAGCTGCCTTTGACTTCCAGGTTTTTTTAGTGCCATCGTGGTGGCTAAATATGTGCAGAACACTGTGACACAGTGGGGAAAATGGGATTTCATTTCTTTGAAATTAGAAAAAAAATGTGATTCTTTCCCTTTGAAGACAATTGCCAGAAAACCAAATCAATTCTATTTTATTTTTAAGACTTGGAAGGTTTTGATTCTGTAATACCAATTGCTGAGAAGCTTAATCATCCAACTACAACCAGACCAAAAGCTACTGGCAGGCGACCACCCTCCCAGTCTCTCACATCTGTAAGTTAATTTTCCTTTTCTTTAAAAACTATTTTTAAAAATATTTTTTCTGATTTTGTCCCTCCCTTCTACTTGTGTTCCTTGGTGATTTTACTACTTTTACTCAGCCATTCCTTCACACATATAATAAGGTAGAGAGATACAGATCAGGAAAATTACTGTCAAAAGGCTGCCAGTGTTTTGAATACTGATGTTTAAAACATTCCCTTCCTTCTAAGGTTTGTACCCCCTTATTTGGGTGCTGCCAAGTGTTCCTTGCCAGCCATGACTGAGCCCAGAAAAATCCCTTATAAAAATCTTTGGAACAGACTAATTTGTGCAAAGTATTGAGGATTTTGAAAGAGTTTCCCAAAAGAAGCATTTCTTTTGGTTTCTTGTGGACATTTACCAGATTTTGAGGACAAATAGACCATTCACTCTTCAACAGCCCTCCTTGAGCTATCATGTGTTTCTTCTCATTAGGGTCACAGTTGTAAATACAAGGGTGATTTAAATTTCACTCTCTAATATGTATCTTTAGGCAAGCTGGTCTCATAAACCATACTTTGGAAATCACTGCTTAGTTTTTCAACGTCTTCTTCTTTGGGGTTTGGGGTTTGTTTGTTTCCATGCTTTTTGCGTTCTGGAATATCAGAATGAGAGCAACTACTGATGGTTACCTGGGTCTGTGTTGCTGAAGAAAAACAAAGTGGAGGGAAGCAAAAAGGATTACTGTGGAACTAATAGAAAAGGAGAATGCTTTCAAAATTGACTGTTGTCATAAGAACAGAAATATAAAAGACCAGTATAGAGGTTTTCCTTCCCCTGCCACTCTGAGGAAAGGACCAAGGGGTGGAAAGCACCTTCCCTTTTCACACCTTTACCAAGAGGCCGTGCACAGGGCAGCCCTGCAGTGCCAGTACCATGCACTGGCAACGGCTGGGGCCTCTGAAGAGCAGCAGGGTGAGACCTGCTCTGAGCAAAGCCACAGCAGAGCCGCCCCGGTGACAGAGCTGGCATCCCCATGGCACAGCACTCAGTGCCCTGCCTGGGACAGGAGGGTGCTTTCATCTTGTCATATAATGCAGTGCAAAGCTGTAAATTAATGTTGAATTCAACTCTTAAGCATATCTTATTTCTTGAATGCTTTGAAAGCAGTCTAGCTTTGAAAATAAGATGCAAAAAAGGGGGTTCAGGGGGACAAAGTCTTGAGTTTAAGTATTGTTACTTTGAAAATGATAGCTAAAAATGTTCTTGTACAATGAAAATATCTGTGCTTTTCTTTTTCTTCTTCTTTTGTGGTGCGTGTCTGTCTACATAGTCATCCCTTTCAAGCCCTGATTTCTTTGACTCACCAAGTCCTGAAGATGAGAAGGAAGAACATGTTTCCATTACTCACAAAACTCTTGAAGTGTCAAGGAAATCAAGAACTGTTACAATATCACAAGTAAGTTAATTGGAATGCCTTTGCTTAACCTTATCACGTGCATCTTTTTTTAAAGCAGTACTCAAATATTTAAAATTTAATTCAACAGTCACCTGGTAACTGCCCACTTAAAGAAGCTTAAAATGATAAAGGTTACTAAAGATTGTTCTGTACTTGAAAGGCACGTCTAAAGTGAGTTGCACAGTTAAAATGTCTCAAGTAACCATATTGTGAAAAAAATCCTTCTTGTGTAAATGCATTTCACAGAATCAGAGAGGCTGGGAAATAAATTTTAGAAACAAAGACCCTGTCTTTTTGCAACTTTAAATTGAGTTTACATTAGAAGAGTCTGTAAGCAGAGAAAATACAACTCTTTGACACACTCTAATAGTATGTGAATTTAAATTTGCAAATATAATCACTTTTTATACTGGTATAATTGTATTCATTTTACAGGATTGTGCCATTCTTACTGTATATTGGTAGACTACTATAGTGGAATCAAATATTAGAAAAGGAGTGTGTAGGTCAGGCTTTAGAGGTTGGAACTATTTTTTAGTACATAAAGATACCTTTAATAATAAAAATACTACATTCTAATAGTTTAACAAGTATTTGAAAGATGAAGACATGCACTTCTGTGATCAAGTTATAAGGGTAATGTTTTGCTATGTAGCTCCCTCTTCTGGGAGCACTTGCACTAAGGAATACTCTTGGGCCAACACTTGTAAGTTATATGACAAAACTGTAGATGTTGTTCCTGTAAATGAGATGGCTGCTATTACAAAGCAGCTGCTTGAAGCTTTAATGTTGACAGCCAGTTAAGCTCTGGAATAAGATGCTCAGATCAATGACTCCAGTTGTGCTTTTCTTGCCTGCTCCAGATTTGAAGTCAGCCTGAAATCTCTTTTCAGTCCAAAGGAAACTTGCATTTACTGATATATGGGGTTATTATCCATGAAAGATCTGTTTATACACATTACTCACACCCTACTCTGCTCTACTGAGACCCCACCTGGAGTGCTGCATCCAGCTCTGGGGTCCCCAGCACAGAAAGGACATGGACCTGTTGGAGCAAGTGCAGAGGAGGCCGCTGAGATTGTCAGAGGGATGAAGCACCTCTCCTGTGAGGAAAGGCTGAGAGAATTGAGTTTTTACAGCTCGGAAAACAGAAGGCTTTGAGGTGACCTAATTGTGGCCTTCCGTTACCTGAAGTGAGCTGACAAAATGGAGAGGGACTATTTACAAGAGCATGGAGTGATAGGAGAGGATGATGGAATGGTTTCAAACTGAAAAGAGAGTAGGTTCAGATTAGGTATTAGGAAAAAAATTCTTTACTATGGGGTGGCAAGGCACTGGAATGGGTGCCACAACAGAGAAGTTGTGGATGCCCCATCCCTGGAAATACTTAAGACCAGGCTGGATTGGGCATGGAGCAACCTGGTCTAGAGAAAGGTGCCCCTTCCCATGGCAGGGAGATTGGAACTAGGTGACCTCTAAGGTCCCTTCCAATGCAGATAAACAAATTGATTAAAATGTTAAAAGAATATTATTCAGGTCATTGAGTTAAGTTTTCAAGGCATTACAGTGATTCAGCTTACTTGTGATTATAGGACCATTTTTATTTATATGGTCAGACTTGGTTTTTGTGCAGAACACTTTCTGAATTCACTGCTTTCCCAGAGCAGGTTCTGTGATCAATCATGGTTGTACAGGAGGGAAGACTGGTTTTTGCAGAACTTGGTGGATACTGCTCTTCTCTCCCCATCACAATTTTTCCTGATTTTCAACTCACCAGTAACTTTTCTCTCAGTTACTTTTTTCAGCTAATGCCACCCTGCCAGTCTCCAAGTTGTTACTTACTGTGTCTCCTTCCATTTCCATGCCATTTATTCTCAGTATTTTGCCCTATTTGCCATTCAACTTCAATATCTCTTTTCCAAAGAGAGTTGGAAGGTTGCCTAGTGCTTTTTCTTACTCTTGTCCAAATCAGATTTTCAGACATGCCTGGTAGCTGTCATGTAATGCACACACAGCACTGCCAAATAACAGTGTGAAGACTCCCCTTACTTGCCAGTGTGATAACTGTACTTGTACACTGTTCTCTGTATGCAGGGAAGTACATGGTCCTGTATGGTTGGTAAACTTCAGAATTTCTAATTGTCTAATAAGTATAAAATGTTATATTACATTATATTGCATCATATACATGTATTACATTATGTAGCACATATTAGTAGAGGCTTGTCTAATAAGCAGAGCACTGGATTGCAGTTAAGAATCATGGGATCCTTTTTAGCTAACTACATGATTCCAGGGTTATAGGTTAATGCTGTGTTTTCCTGTCAAGTTCCTGAAGGAATAAAGAGCTATAGGTAGTTATGAGGATTCATGAAAGCTTCAGTTAACAGAGGACAGTACACTGCATTTATTTATTGTTAATACATTATAATTTTGAAGCCATGGGATTTTTTATCTATATACCAACAAGCAAAACTAATGAATATTTTTCTATTTTCATAATGCTAGGAGGAACATGTAACACATTTTTTAATTTTTGAAAAGACTTTGGAGATTCCTTCAATGGTTGGTGGGCAATTATAAATTTAATTTACAAAAATATGCAACTTGGATTCTTGGCCATGTAGTTTTGTGCTCTGCAGGAGACATCCATGGATGTAGATATGTTCTCACAAACTTCTGAGAGAAACACTGAGCATCTGTCCCTGGTTTAATTCACTGCTACATCTGAGATCTTTGAAATGCTGTTGCTCACTTGTTGTAGCAACCATGGAAAGTCTTACTTGAAGATGTCTGAACTTTTGCATCCCAACTACACCCCCTCTGATGTACACGTACAAAGATGATGACTAATCATTATATTTATCATGCTTTTGCCAAGAGTGTCCATGTTTACCTGTTGGACTTTCAGCATTACTGAAAAGCAGCTAAATACTTAGCATTGGTTAGACGTTTGATTTTCATAAAGCTTTCTGCAGACATTAAATGTTATTCTTCTTGTTGCAGGTGTCTGATAACAAAACTTCCTTGCCTCCAAAACCAGGAGGTCTGGCTAGTGGCAGTAATGTACAACCATCACTATCCCCTTCACCGTCACCTGGATTTCACTCAATTGCTATGGGAACAACAGGCCACAGGTCAAATTCCCCATCCCTGTTTGGTACTGAAGGAAAGCCAAAGACTGAGCACTTGAGCCAAGGTCAGACTGCCCTGGAAGAGCTGAGAACACAAATTAGGGAGCTAAGAACCATCATTGAAACCATGAAAGACCAGCAAAAGTAAGTACTGCAAATCACAACTGTAGGTGGGATGGATCCATTCGTGCATAGTGGTGGCAGTTTCTGATTGAGTTTGCCTTCGTGGATGTTGCCCTGCACAGCTGGCCTGTGTGTTTGTGAGGGATTTTCATGTGACCAAACATATTCAGAGGTGAGAACCTCGGCAAAAAAGACCTGCAATATCCACCAGCTTTTTTTTCCTGTGTTATGACACAAGTAGAAGTTTACGGGGTGTTAAAAAAGTTAAGCTGCAAGCTGTAAACAGTGAATGTTGTTTTATTTGTCAATAACTATCTGGGAACTCATGTGCATTGATCATAATAAAAGGGGTGCATTTGTTGTAGTTGTAGTACAAATTGCTACAAGTTCCTAAAATTACTAAATTAATTTAGTTAATTAAATTAGCACATTTTCCCAGGAAGCTCACGTTACAAAAGTACTAATTGAATTGTGACTAGGACATCTGAAGGCCTTTGTGTTTATGGCCCTGAATCTTACTATTTTAATTTTGGGCACCTTTGTTTTCTTTAAGTTGCTCATTTCTTAGGAGAAACTGGGGCTGGCATGTAACTTTTGATGTTCCTGAGAATATTTAATGCTTTGGAAGCTAAACCTTCACTTACATTGTCAGTTGTGTGTAGCCCAGGCAGGAAAAAGAAAAGGGCAAGCAGCGTGCAGAGACTGTGGCGGAACAGAGGTGTGCGGAGTTTGGGAGAAGATGCGGGAGGGCATGGTTCAAGCTGGATGTAGCCAGCAAGCCCCACGGCCTCGCCTCTTAGGCTGACCCTGATCCTCTGGTCTCCCCGGCCCTTCTTGCAAGGGCAGCTTCCACCTACTGGTATCTGTCCTAAGGTGAGATCACTCAGTGGGAACATGAGAACGTGTCGGCTCCTTATAGCTATGTTCCCTTTCCCAACAAAGAAGAATGACAGAAAATCCATATTTGGGATCATTAAGTCTTATAAATGAAGTTGAAGGTTACATTGTATTGCAGGCATAAACAGCTTTTAAGTGGCTTAAGTATGTGATAGGATGGGCAGGATTTGTGTTACCGATTCCTATAACCGACCAACAGTCAATATATCTACATTTTGTACGAAAAAAGGCAACTGGGTGCTGATAGGGTGTTGATACAGCTGGGCCAGAGCAAAGCCTGTGGATGCAGGGCTGTTAGGAGGCATTATACATTAGTCATGTGGGATGGGGCGGGGTACTGTCCCATAGTTAAGTTTTACTTCTCTCTACTATAGCCTAGAGTATACAAGAGTATGCTGACTTCAATTAGATGTGCAGAGGAAAAAAATAATTAGTGAAGTGGGGTAAATATGTCTCCAAGAGATAATCTTTTGTATTTTACTAGTGTGGTCATTTCCATCCCAAGCTTCTTTTGCATTCTTTTAACAGAAAAGAGATTAAACAGTTGCTCTCTGAGTTGGATGAAGAGAAGAAGATCCGTCTACGATTGCAGGTACTTCAATTATTTATAATGTTGGGGATATGTTGGCAGGTTTGATTTAGCCTGACATGAGACATAAAACTCTGCTAAGATACTTAGACTCCAGTGAATCAAAAACTGCCAATATTTCTGAAATGGATATACCTGTTCCCTTCATAGCATTGCAAGTTTTTGTCATATATATTGCAATACTGGGTTTTTACTGAAAAGCCTGATAATTATCCAAAAATTTATCAGCACAAGTAGACAAATTTTTAAAAAATTAAAGATTCAAACTATGATTTTTTCATCTCAGTTTTAATTGTTTGATTTTGCCACAAATGAAATCATGCATGTAAAAGTTGCTTTCTGCCAAAGCTTTCTATTTTGTAGTAGGCTTGTCTCAGTGTTAATATGCTTGGAATATTATTTCATATAGCAAGATTTTAATGTCTGCTTTACAGACTGACTCAGGTTGTCTTTACTAAAGCATCCTGAGCAGTATAAAAGAAAGGGCTCTGATTAAGAACCCAGTTACTGCTACCATATTTTTTACAGTACCTTAGCTCTAGATATTGTCGTGCTGGCTTAGTCATTTGCCAAGTATCCTGCTGCCCTGCTTGTGGGATCCATGGAGCTCGGCCTTTGCTGGAATCATTAACAATGCTGCTTTGATGTGGAATGACGTTGAAACTGCATTTTGGGGTTTTGGAGAGTGGCTTAAACAATGTCCTGAACAACATGTTTTAACTTGGTCAGGCAGATGGACTAAAGGGTCATTATAGGCTGCTTCCAACCAAAATTATTCTATTCTAATCTATGCTATGATATATTCTTCTATTCCGTGTAATTGGTAAGTGGTTGGTATTGATTATATTTTATATTTTTATGGTATAGGGCAACTGTACTTCGAACTAGGGATAGAAAATTGATGTAATTTCACTGGACTGTTCCTTCTCTGTAAAGCACTTGGGAACATGGCAAAGGGTGGCAGAACTGGGGATCCTCAATGTCTATGCTCCAGGGCTGCATAAAGGACTTTATATGTCCAACCACATAGGAACATGGCTTCTAATAATACACAATTCTTGTTCAGCTAAAACTGAAATTTATTCTGATTAAACCCAGTGAACATTTTTAATAGCCATTGTTGATTTAGTCTAACAGGCCAGACTATTATCCAGAGATAATTTTACATCTTTATGCAGAGACCTGCACTGATGGGTTTAAAATTATGATCTTACAGCTTAATGCTTTTACTCCAGTTCAAATGTTGCTTATACTGGTAAATGTTCAGATGCTAGCCAAGATGGCATTATTAGCTTTACATGAAGATGGCAGTTAGCAAACAAAAGTTGCATTAGTTTCAGACTGCTCTGATAGTCACGGAGTAGCACAGCTCTCAGTCCACATATTAAAGAAGACTGCCTTGATGATGGTGCAGTTGAAACAGGTGTGTTTGAATAAATTAGGGACCCTGCCTCAGGTTTTTCAGTGTCTGTCAGAGGGACCAAGTGTACAACTGGGGCTGCTGATGGTTTCAGCCACATCCTTCTACTGCATGGCTGTACATCCTTCAGAGCCTTTAAGGTGCCTGGGCACAGGCTTGAATGTTGCAGAAGACAACCACCATTCCTACAGCAAGAACCCTCCCTGTAGGAGACAGACAATGGGTTTTGTCCCTCAGCTACCTGTGCTCATTGCCAGCAGTGCAGTTTATTGTGCTGGCTCTAAGTGCAGCTGCTGGTGCACGGGCACGGTGCTCATTCTGCAGCAATGCCAGGCAGTGAGCTGCGTGGCTTCTAAAGGTTGTAATTTAAAGAGGTTGAAAGGTCTTGCAGTACATTCAATGACTATACTTGTCATGGTCTGAGGGAGGCAGCTGTGAATGCTCATCTTACACAGTTGAGAAGCACCTCAGTGTGAAATCTGTGGAAATAAGAGTAGTATAAAACCTGAAGTTGACACCTCTGGACAAGATGGAATGTGTGCTTTTCAAGTGGCACTAACTGTGCCTCAGTTTGATAAAGCATCTAGTTTAATAAATACTTTTTCTTCTGTTTGTTTTTTAGATGGAAGTTAATGATATAAAGAAAGCTCTTCAATCAAAGTGAATACTTGATAGGTGGAATGTTGCATTATTCTTCATGACTGAGACTCAAAATTTATGCCCCAGCCAAAATAACTTTGTGCCAAATGATTTAAGAATTGCCTCAACATCCCTTTATTTGAAGGATTAGCACAACAGTTTTTGATAGCACAACAAAAATACCAACAAGAACAAAATTTCTACCCAAAGCCGTGCTGTGCGGCACTAGTTGTGACTGAAATTGATCTTCTTGTGCTAAAGGCTCTCTACTTCAAGATCCTAGGTGAAATGAAAACTCAGGCAGTTTAGTCCATAGTGGTACTATTTTGATGATATTTTTCCATAAATAAAGTGTATTTCAGATTATCTGTTTACAAGCTTTATGATTTTGACTTTTGGTTTTTAATTGTCTTTTGTCACAGATTTTAAAATGTTTGTACTGCATATAGCCAGGAATGAATGTTAATGTTGGGGCTGGAGGGATTATTTTTGCTTCGAGATTGAACAGCCTACTTTTTGTTATGGTTTTAAGTTCTGTTAAATATGCAATTTTATGTCCCTGAATCCCCTACGACTTAAACTTACATTGTGTACAGTAATGTATTTACAAGAAGGAAACAAACCAACAGAAGTCTGGTCTTTGCAATGATTTGTGCCTTTCTTTGCCACACACTGACTGGAGCCGGTTGAGGCCAGGTCTCCCTATGTAGCTACCACGACGACTCCTGTCCCCGGTGTCCGGCGGAGGTCACCTTCCCAGTGCTCAGCTGCTCGGTCAGGAGAGCGCGTTTGTGCCAGGTGGCAGGACAGCAGGGCGCAGCTGAGAGCAGCTTTGTCTTGAGCAGCTGTGGCTTTTTAGCTTTCCTGGTTTGGATAGGCCTCTCCCTCAACCTGAATGTTCATCTCCGCTTGATTTTCATTAGATGATTTAAACACCCACCTCTGTCCCCAATTTTGCACAGAGTGAACGGAATATGCATTATTAAAGCAAAAATAAATAAAAGTAATCTATAAAACGTGAATAAAAAGTTGTATTATTTCATGCACAAGGTTCTCTGTCGTGTTACACTGTTTCATTTGCTGTTGATGTCGTATTGCTATATTATATTGTACACTTACTGATACACTTCATAGTCCTACTTTTGCAGCAGGACTTTCTTCTCAACATTTTGTTGAACCTGATGCTTCCTTCCGTTTCTCTGTTTGCTTTCATTCTTTCAAAATTTCACACTTTCCTGGTTGTGGTTTCATGTGTTCTTAACTAACCACAGAGTATCTCATATGTTGTCAGCAATCTCCGTTAAGTTTATAAAGTGTTTAAATAACGGATATTTTTGCATAGCATGGAGTGGGTGGGTAAGTGATGCTGGTGATGCTTTCGAGTAACAAAACCCCACACACAAAGGATCTACTTGTCATGCCACCAAATGCTAGAGCTGGCTCCAGCAGCACACCCTGTATCAACATGAACCACCCTGCCTGCCAGGAGCTGGGTGAGATGTAGAATGCAGTTGGCTGGTCACATTCACATATGGTTGGCAGAGTTCCCATAATCTTTTTGATATGCACAGATATATAAAATACACACTCCACCATACCCGAATCTGGCTTTATGGGTCTCAACTGGCAGTACAGAACCTGACTGTTGGGATGATTTTTTCTTCCAGAGCATCTGCTTCTATTGTAACAGTGGTGTCTGAGATTTAAAGATTGGGTAGTGAAACTTGAGAATTTTTTTTTAAAGTCACAATACATTGCTCAATGTACTCAAACAGAAACACTAATAAAATATTTTATCACTGAAATGCTCTTATGTAACATTTCTAAATATCTACATTAAAATATTTTTGTACAAACAGTGAGAGTCCTGCCATAGCTTTCCAGCAATAAGGATTTCTACATTACTTCCACAATTTTTGTAAAGTTAGTAGCAGAGTTAGGAGAACAGAAGGAAATGAAGGGATAAGGAATAAGAATTCTGTTTGGGTTTGTAGTTATATGTTTGCCATATTTATCCAAAAATTAACAGCTCTAGATTCCTAACTCCCTGGAAAGAGATAAACTGTTGTGGTAAATCAGGTATTGATTCCTGAGCTGCGCCTCAGAAATATAACAGACATCTAGGAAGTGTTCCATCTTTTGAAAATGAAAGTCTGAATTTGGAACTAGATTTCAAAAGAAAAAAAAAATTACATTCTGGGTTTTTTTCTCCTGTTAAGATGATAACTTGTCGTTTTATGAATCTAAATTAGAAGTCCAACAAATCATGCTTTGTAAAAGATGGTTAAATAAGTTTTTGTGCAAATGCTTTGCTTTGCAAGTTGGTTATGCTGGGAGAGGACACTATAGAAATACAAGCTCTTCTTGCTGCATTTCATTATAATAATACAAAGTATTTCACATAACACATGGATTTTCCCTTTTTAAACAATATCAAATATGCATTAAACATGTATATATAAACTGCTGCTTTTTAAAGTGTTTGGTTTTATAGTTAAAGAAAATCAGGAAACACTGGCGAGGTACAAAGTGATTTTGTTGTGAAAATGATTAAATATTGTCGTTTGAAGAGTTGTGTAAAATGACTTTTCATTAACATGCACATACCAGTCCTGTAGCAGACTTCTGTTTATGTGTAGAAGTCAGGTGTGAAATATCAGGCTCATACCTTTGGGTGATAATATCCAAATTCTTGATTTGGTAAATTTTTGGTTATTAAGAAAACAGTTTTATGTTCTCTTTTTGTTCTTCTTTCAATTCTAAAAGGAGCAAGTATTTCTTAATGTGAGATCATAGCATTTAGAACTTTAAAAAAGTTCTACGTGGAAGCAAGATGGTAAATACTTGAAAGGGTATTTTAAGTTCTGTTACTTAAATTTCATCTTCTCTGGTTTTCTTATTAATTCATTTGTGAATGAGCAAAAGGTTCAGATGAATTTTTTGTTATGCTAACAGGTCAAAGGACTGAACACAACACTATGCAGTAATTTTTATGGGCTACTTTGCCTATGAAATGTCCATGAGCGCCACACTGTGACAGCCAGGACTGAAATTTGGCTCGTATTAAACAAGGTGAGACAGCACCATAAAACAGCCTCAGAAGTTCGTGCTCTGCTGAAGTTACAGAATCCTTTCACTCATCTTGTGGAGGGTGTGAGGAGGGCCCCGCTCTCCCCTGCTCCCCTCCCACCAGGCTGTCCGCCCGCAGAGGCGGCTGCTTCCCTGCGTATCCCCGTGTGCGGAGCCTGCGGCACAGACATGGGTTTGCTGCTGCAGGGCTGGCGTGGCTGAAGGTGTCTGCTGTTCCTGTGCTTTCCTTGGCCATGCCACCGCCATCACAACTGTGCCGACAGCTCTCACTTTTAGCCTTGGTCTGGGCCATTTATGCTCCAGAGCCCTGCCTTGGGAGCAGGGCGGCTGCGGTTGGAGGTTCTGCGGTTCATGGGTCCCACAAATACCAAGCACCACAAGCCAAGGAGAGAGTATGGCTGGGTGGGGGTGATGTGCAGTGCTCCTGCCTGCAGGAATGATCAGCAGTGTCGGCAGGGCCAGGAAGAGGTGTGAGGACTCCAATGTCTGCTTCTCCTCTGGAAAACGACCCTGGGGCTAGAAACTGGACAGAGGCGAATTGCTGAGGAAAAATGTGAAGGTGAGAGAGATGGTAGCTTTCATACATGAGAGCTGTGGTTCAAAAGCAGGCAGGAATTTTGTTTAAAGTAGAAACAGATACTTTACAACTTGGCACTGAGGAGGCTTTTCAACTGTGTAGAGGTGGCAGTGCTGCTGGGCAGCAGCAATTCCCATTGGCTTTGGTGAGGACAGGGTCCTCCAAGCATTGACTTCTGTTCATGGCAATCCCTAAGTTAAAAAGAGCCAGAAGAGGTGGAGCTGAATTCCCCACACAAAACATTGGGTAATTGTATCCATGGTTATTAATACCCTTCAGCCAGAAATTAGATTTTGCTTGGCACCTTTCACCTCAGCTGACTCTTGAGCTGGCTTAGCAGCTGGTTGTGTGTGACTCGGCCCATTCACTCCCAGCTTCCTGCAGCTGCTTCCCTCCTCCTGAGCAGTAGCTTCTCCAGTCTGGCCATTGTTGTGGTGAATGAACCAACCACAAGAATGACCAGGGGGCCACAGAGCCCAGAAAAAGAGGTTTGGTGGGCTGGTTCCAAAGAGTAAAACCCCCGTCTGTGAGGATGGCTTCTCCCATTGAATTCCTGTGATCTGATGTAGGCCCGGTCTGTCTGATTGACAGTCGACAGACACCCCTTGTATCTCCTAAGGAAAGGTAACCAGACCTGTCCCGCCCTTCCCTTCTTCCTATAGGGCACTGCTATGCCATCCCACCCCCTTCCCTGTATCCCTTAAAAGCCCACTCAGCCTACTATCTTGTCCTCTTCGCTTCCAGTCCCCTTCGCGGGAGCTTCTACAATAAACCCTTGGAATACCGGCCGAAGGGCCACCTCTCTCATTTGTTTCTGGTCACACATGGGCTATCCATAAGCCCCAGGCATGCTAGGCTTCGTGCCCTCCACCACATGGGCTGGGAGGCTGGCAAGCGAGGCACCGAGGTGCCACAGGGTGTTCTCCCTTTGTATTGAGCAATGGACAAGCTGCTGCCATCTCAGCCCGGCCAGCGTGTCGGTGTATTAATATAGGCCATTCCCTGCCTTTGGAAAATAACCAACTTCTCTGGGTCACCACACCTGAAGGTGAGAGGGTGCCAGCGCTTCCCAGCCTGGAAAAGAGCAACTGAGGAAGCAAAAGCGCCTTTTAAAGGCGGTCAGGAAGCTGCGGTGCTGTGCGGGCCGCCAGGGAAGGAGCAGCACGGGTGCCACCAGCACGGGTGCCACCAGCACGGGTGCCACCAGCCCGGTGCCCGCCGGGAAATGGCCCTGGGCCAGCGGGCCCTCTGCTTACGACTCAGGGAACAAAGGTTACTGCACCCACTCCACACGTTGCTGTTTGTGTTCTCTCTTTTCATGAAGATGATTTTCAACCCAATGCAGACACAAACTTTTAGAGGTAGTGCGTGTAAACCACAGGCAGCCTCAGGGAGAAACGCCTGAGAGACTTTCTTTGTGCTGCCACAGTCAGCCTTTTCTTGAGCCAGTGATGCAGCTGAGTTGCCCCTTGAAGTGCTCACAGTTCCACTGTTGAACAGTGTGAGGGGCTGGAGTGCAAACAGCTGAACTAACAAAATGGCTTAATGCTCCTGTGAATTTTTATTTAAAGTATTAGAAATTAAATCATATTTTTAAATGCATTAGCACTGTAGGATGACAAATTTAAGATGCAAATTAATTTTACTGAATTGTTACCTTACAAACTGGAGTGATTAGTATATTTTAGCAAGATAATTAACTACAATTCTAGACAAATCTCTAGATTCATGAGAATAATTGTTCTGACACATTGTAAAGATTACAATAGAGAGACAAGGCCTACCAATCTCTCTCAGCCCCCTAGGATAAGTAGGTTTTGAACTCTGTTATCTTCCTTTTTTTCATGTAGGAAAAGCAACTGGAGAATATAGCTGATGATAATCACAGGAAAACAAAATTGGCATTTATCAGTATGATTCTAAAACTTGTAATAGGCTGTTTTTCTTGGAGGAGAAAACTTGAGAATTAGAACACCAAAGCAAATTAGATAAGAATGAGCAGACTTCAAAACCAGTTTTGAATATCAGGACATTAAAGAAACATATGTTCTCAAAACTGTGTCTGGTAAAACCCCTTCACTTCACTAAGCCCAGACCTGGCATTTTCATTTGGTATAGGAGACCATATTCCTCAGTACAACAAGCCTGTGTCCTGCATCCCGGCTACTGAACAGCAAACATCCTTTTAGCAAAGGGGCCCACCAGGCTGCTCTTCACCTCCTCGGGTAACAGCAACAAAGTGTTTGGGATTTTGTGAAAGCACTTCTTGGGTTATCTTACAGCTAGTGAAAATAAAGCTGGGCAGCTGTCCCTGCTACAAGATGACCCATTACCTGGGTTTACCCCCTTCTGGGGATGGTTTTCATTGCAAAAGGCACAAGTAAAGGAGAAAGCTCAATCACACAATCTGTGCACCATGCTCTTTCTCCTAGCACAGAGCACCAAACAGAGAATAACAACTAATGCAGGAGAAGTAGAAAAGAAGGTGCACCTGCATGGAAATTGCTACTGCTAGACAATTTGGCTGCTCTGGATTCAAAGACCCAAATCTACTGAGCTCAGCCAAATTTACTGTTGGAAGCACAGATGCAGCTATTTAGCAAATAAAAGTACTAGGCAGGGGGAGACATGATGTAAATTTTGAGACCCCTGCAAAAGCAGTGCTGGCGGGAGAAAGCTGCCTCATTAATGTTTGGCATGTTTCTTGTGGGAGGTGCAGGTTGTTTGTGCCCTGATTACACAGTTGTGCCTGGTGTGTTACTGATCTCAGGGGAATGGAAAACGGATGCTTGAACTTGAAGATCTGCTCACCTCAGAAATACAGTTCTGTAACCTGTGCGTGGGGAGCTCTTAAACGCAAGAAGGATGTCACATTACTGCAATAACTACAGGCTTCAATATTGGACTTGATCTAATTGAAGTATATTAAATTCAATAAGGCTGATTCAGTCTAAGTGCTGATTCAGAGCTCCCAGATGTCACCAGTGTGCTCTCTTCAGCTGGGTGCAAGTCTGGGGTAAGCCTGAATTCTCCTATCCCCATTTTCACTCACCTTCTGTGTGCCCTGAGTCAGGCCTCATGCTTCCTCAGCCTTCCCCTGCAATAATTATAAAAAGCAGCAACTTCAGGCTCTAAATTTCCTCTTGTCCTGAATCTGACACCTTCCTGCTCTAGAAATGTATGTCCCAGTACCCCTGTGACATAGAGAAGAGGGACTGCCCACCTAAGGATGCCGCCCACAACCTCTGCCTGAATGAAGGTGCTGATGCTGCTCGGGTAAGATGATTGCCTTCTGCAGGCTCTGGCTGGTGTCCTTTTGTAGGCTGGACCGAGATGTTGCTGTGCCTCTGTCAAACAGAAAGCAAAGGGGATGCTCCTCAGGTTGGTTTCACGCTGCAGCAGTGTGTGTGTGTGCCATACGGAAATCTGCAACCTGTTGGTCTTTCCATTGGGGGGATGTAAGAAAGAGTATCTGATGTTTGTCCTACGTGCTCGTGTGTGCCGAAGTACTAACCTTATTTTCTACTTCTTTGTTGCTGTGTGAATGGCTGAGAACTCTTCAGAGAAACACTGAAATAATCAGAGTTTTCCAATTGGATTTAAACTTCTAGAGGAAACAAGGATACCTTTTACTACTGATTCTGGAAATCTTACTGCTATCACCAACTCAACTCTTTTCTTCAAATAGCTGTTATTTGGAATTTCCCAAATAAAAAAAAAAAGAGGTAGGTGTTTCCATGACAAGGTTATTAGCAAAGAATGTATTGGTTCCTACAAAAAGGTCAGGAATCCTTGGTGCTTTCTAGGTGTGTTGGATTAGAACAGGAAGCAGGTTATTATTTAACTTGCTTTTTACTGTGAACTGCAGGAAGAAACTCTTTGGCATTTTGACAGAAATGTGATTTGACACAGTGATGGGCTGAAGGTCTTGCTTATGGCATTATAAAACTTTTCTGGAATGATTCCTATAATACTGGCAGATAGATGTCTGAAAAGGAACTGCATTTGGGTGACAATGTGTCTGGCCATTAAATTCTCTAACTGTACAGGAGTGAGGTGTTATTTGGCAGCAGCTGTAATAGTCTCGAGCATGTGACACTGCTCTAGCAAAGAATAATTGTAATACAATGTGACAAAGCAGAGAAGACAAAGTGTCTGGCATCACACATAGGTCTCACTGTGTAACCAGGAGAGCTTCAGGACCAGACTGGTGAGTGTTACACACATTTGGATTCCATCATTGAAAGTATTGAGAACTCCACCTAGCCAAACCCAAATAATAAAGTCAGACCCAATACTAATAACTTCACACTTACATAGCATGAGCATCATGCAAGCTGAGAAAACAGCTGCCAGAAATTTCAAGACAGGCTGATGTTGCTCTCTGTCTCAGTAGCTGCCTCAGCTGTGCTCCTACAAATTACTGCCTACTTCTCCCATGATTTTTTCATACTGCTACTTCATGAAGGTAAATTATTTAATGGTACCTTTTTAAAAAACAAAAAAACCCTATTTTGGACATTGGTAAATTTCTCTCTTCACATATCAAGCTCATATTTTAAAATGTTGCAATTTCCTAACTGCCTTAACAAGGAGATATGCGAGTACAATTGTAGAATTCTTACTGAAGTTTTACTAAATTTCCATACTTGCTTAAATATATGAAACTGTCATTAGTACCTGTTACAAAAGTGAGTATCAACATAACAGATGAAGTTTTTTTATTTGTCACTTTAAAGCAGTTCTTGCCTCCTCAGGACTCCTTTGCACTTCACAGTCCCAACTGGTAACAGCAAAACCATAGTGATTACAAATATTTAAATGTTTTCAAACAGCACTGACAGCTTTGCTTTTGCCAAGCTTCTAAGCCCCATGTATGCTCATGTATCTGGCATCTACAGCAATATAAAAATCACCTAAATGTCAATAAAAATGAGCCACATGTTCTAGTCCTCTCCATTGTTTTTACAGGAGGAGTGTAACCAGGTTGTCTTTCCTGTCACAGACACAATTTTGCTGGGCTTTCGTTAATCAGTAGACAGAACTGCTTAACTGGAATAAAAATTAATAGTCAGGTAGTCTTTACCATGAATATTTCTTCAGTGAGAAACAACGTGAGAACAGCTAAATGTGACGATATTGTCTTAAGATGGTATGAAAAACACTGAGCCATGACACATAAAGAAGTCAAAGATACTTTGATCAAGCTGAAAACAAGAAAAGTTATCAGTCCTGGTAAGAATATTTAATCTTCTGCCCATGCAAACATTTTAAACCAGACCTCTTGAAGCTGTTGCTTGTAAGCAGCTGCTTCTTATTCCCCAGGGAAATGTGTATCTTTCACCCCCAGGACCTGCTGAATTGGAGAGGACTGCAGAGGAGAAAACATTCATCAGGCCAAGATGCTGTATGAGTGGAGAAATCTAGGGCTTATATTGTTATTTATTAATCTCTAGTACTTGAATATGAATATTCAGAATTTTATAGACAGTCAGAGGAAGACTCCCTCCTCCTAAGCTGAAAGTTTTCTTTTTTTCCCAGGTTTTCTTGAGATTTTCTCTAGCATTAGTCATCTTAGTAAGGGCTCATGAATTTCAGAGTCCAAGAGAAGTCTTTCCGGATGGGGGCCTGGTTTGGTTTTCTCTCATCTGAAATATAAACTGGAAGTTATTTGAAATATGTTGAAAAATGGAGATAAATGGTTTTCTGTTTGATTAATTGATTAAAAACTGTATTTTAGAGAATTTGAGTTAACTTCTGGCTCTAAGCTGGCTGTTTGCTCCTCAGTTCATGAACTGAGTGAGAAAGCCCAGACAGCCACAGGTACCTAAATCAGAATAAAATTTTTAACCAGACTTTATAAATGCACATGCCCAAGTCTTGTGTCATTGATATGACCTAGCTGTCTGATAGAAAGAAATATTGGAAACAATGCCAACTATCAGACATACAGAAAGTGTGAGTTCTGCTTTGACAGAGATTCAGGAAAGGTTGGGTAGTTTTTTATTCCTTCATTTTGCTATGCTGTTTACTGGTGGTCTGTTGGTTTCATTTATTTTATTATTTCAAATGCAGGTGTTCATGTCTAGGTGAAATTCCAGTTTTATGGAAGCTATTGAGAATACGTGCATAATTTTTTCACTGTTACCTTGCTTTCCTTAGTCATCCCTGATCTCAAAGTCTTGACATATAACTACTCAAAATCCGAAGGCAAGAATTTTTGATTAGGGTGCCAGATGTGCCAAAAACTAAAGAAGATTAGGAATTTGGAGTCAAAGCCAATTTTGAATTGATCACACTTTCCTGTGTGCATGTGAGTGCACAAGGCATATCTATAAAGTTATTATTCTCCAAGGCGGGCGGAGAGCAAAGGAAGAGTATGAGCCCCCTTTGAGTAACCTTGTCTGTCACACGAGATGTCACTCTGTCCTTCATTTGCAAGGGGTGGTGAGGAGCAGATGCTGTCTGCAACGTGCTTCTCCATGCAAAACAGTGGGTGAACAGAAAGCTGTGCTAGGGATCACATTCTTAGACCCAGCAGTCACTCTCTTTGCCTTCATTATCAGGCCAAATGAGCTTGTGAGATCTCACACTGCCCACTGAAATAAAAGCAAGAAGCATCCCTGAGATCTCTGAACCCAGTTGCAGTGATGATCTGGTGGCCAAGGTGTTTTGACTTCACAGGACTCTGAGACGTCCAAGCTTTCCCTTTGCAAAAGAGGTGTGCTTTGCTGCAAGTCAACTTCTAAAGCATTATAGCATTTTTAAGTCATTGTCATGAAGCTTTCCTTCAAGAATTATCCCTGTTGCTTAGATTCCATTGTACTGATTTAGTATTTTAAATCTGACTTTTGAACAAAACCAAGCAGTTTATTAGGGAGAATTATTCTTAGGGATAATTCACAGATTTTTTTTTCAAAGCTAGTAAAGTTTCTACATAATGACCTTGAAAATGAAAACATCTTTTTTTCTGCATCCATACTTCAGAAAAAAGAAATTCTTCCTGTTCAGTAAAGAAATCAACTATTTTCCTTATCATCACATGACAGCAGTATCTATAGGGTTACCTGAAGACCTGCTCACTGTGAATGAAAATAAATGGGGTAGCACACTAGCAGCAGTAACACCAAAACATCCATTAACGAAGTGTTTGCTTGGAATAGTTTAAACACCACAAATTGCATTATCTTGTGGAAAGTTGGTACGGTGGCTTGCCAGGAAACAATCTGGACATCCAAATATTTTTCCTTATGCCTCATATTCACAATACAGAAAAAAATCTCACATCTAGGGTATAGAATTCAGGCTTTTTGGATGCATGTTCATGCAAGGCAGCTGTCACCCTGATGGAGGTCCTTGGGGAAGCTTGTCCAGGATGCTGCTGCTTGCCTGAGCTGTGGCTCTCTGCCTGGGACATGAGGGCAGGGGAGAGGTGGCCATGGCTAAGGGTGTGCCCACAACCGAGGTGGTCAGTGCCCAGTGCCTGTGGATGGACTCCTAGGCACCTCTGTACCAGGTGTGATGGACACCCCGGACACTGTGCTGGTGGGCATCCTTCAGCAAATACTGCCAGGACACGGCCAGGTGAATTTGCACCTCAGTGGAACAGCTCAAATCTGCAGGTTCCCCACGGACCTGGATGTCTTCTGGTTTACTTGCTACTTACCTGAACCAAGAGAGCTTGGCTTTCCCTGACACTGCATAAAATGCAACGAGCCTCTTTATGGGTGAAAATGTCAGAGAGCGATGAAATTGCAGACTGACCTTTAGGACACCAGTTCTACTCTGTGTTTTCTTTTTAAAAAAAGGGAGGCTGTAGCTGTATATGCATTAGGGGAAAAGGTGGCACATCTGCCTGTGGAGTAAAATTTTATGTAAATTTACAGTTTGAAAGTTATATACCTTTACAGTTTGAACTGAAAGTTTTTAGCCCTGGGAAAAAAAGGAAGGACTCACTTCCCATTATCCCAGTCATGCTGCTCAGGGATTTAAAAAATGAAAAAAAAAAAAGGTGGTTTCAAGGACATCTATTTTCCTTGCAGAAGTGGTAATTAATATTCTGCACTAAGTGGATTTGACAGGTGCAAAGTGCTGACTGAGAAAATTGTGCCATCATCTTTACAGTTCTGTACAACAGCAAATGTTGACTTCATAAATTGTGCTTGGTTTTGTTAGGCTGGGTTCTATGTAAAGGCAGAAAGTCTTGGAAAGTGATATAAAAGCTGAATATTCACTTCTGGCCTGGACTTTTAAATGGGCAACTCTAGGGGAAGAGTGGCTCTTTTTATAACCTCATTCTTGGACCACTTTTCCAAAAAGAGAGAAGAGCGTTGCATGACTCACCTATTATTCTTCTACATTTAACACCTTTTGGTTTGCAGAGAAACAGTTCAAATAAGAATATTAAGAATAAGATGGTCAAGAGACTATCACTCTGTTTCAAGACCAAGAGAGACCTCTCAACAAGTAATTTTAGAAAGTAACAAATGATAAAAACTGCAAAATGAAACCTGAAGAAATGTCTTAGACCTACAACAACCTAATTTTTTATAATCTCTGGAAGTCACAAAAGGCTTATTTACTATGCCTCAGTGGCATCCCACTAAGCAATCCCATCCTATTTGTTGAAAATTGACACTAAAACAATTTTCAAGATTACAGAAAGCACCACACCATGCATATATTGTTCTAAACACATTAAATTGCAATTTGATTTTTTGCATGTTAGTTGCTGAAAGCCTGAGAATGTTCTTGAATAAGAGAAAAGCTTTCCTGTGCAAATAATCTTTTAACTTTGACAGCACTGTACTTTTCAGTTTTTACTAACAGCTGTTCAACCAAACTTTCTTATAATTCAAAAAGTACAAAGTAGGATTGGTATTGGGGAGGATAATAAACTTATGAGCTAGTGCTTTTTTATTGATGGAAGGCTCAATGTGCACACTGACTATCTTCTAAATGCAGACTTCGATTTTTCTCCTATTATACCAGGTAATTGGTGCATTAGTGGATCAAGGCTAATAGACTTGGTGTGTCACACAATAGCTTACTCTCGCCTAAAGAGGAAAGCTGCCAGGAATGGGGAGGGTAGCTGGTGGCCATGTCATTCCTCCAAAGTCTGGTATTCTAGTGCTTCTGTCAAGAAATCACATACACATCCACAACCTGTGGACCAAGCCCAAGCCTTCCAAAATGAGAAATAGGTTTGCCTGTTAAACTGTTTATCCACATTCTCTCTAAAATCCTCATAAACAAACATGAATACTGCACAGCACCAAGCTATCCTCCTATTGGAGTGGTTCTTAGAAATACCGGCTACTGCAATTCTTATTAACAATCCCTGGTGTCACAGAGATCAAACCCTGGATTTGAGGCAGACTTCATATATTTTAGCTTGAGCTGCGTGACCCTGGACAGGGACTCTGAATAAAGAAATTCCCAGGTCTTCATAGCCTCACAGTCTGTGCACAAGATCTTCACATGCCCCATGCGTGCCTCTTGATCCAATGGAAATTTATAGTCTAGGATCTTCCAACACCTCGTTGGATTCTTTATCCATGTCCACATGGACAGGCCATTAACTGCTCCTATCTTCCAGCTTGGTGCAGCCTTGGGACCCTCTTTTGTGTTACTGGGTACCAAGGTCTCAGTCCTTATCTGAAAGTATCCGGTCTTTCTCTGTTTCCTCCCCTGCTGAGCCAGCCATGGTGACAAAGGGAGCTCATTTCAAGTTCATCTACAGTGTTTTGTGCAGGGCCTATTTGTGCTAAGTTGTAAGCAAGTTACAATTAAACTTAAGCCTATGCATTTCTCATATTCTATAAGCAAATTTATTTTAATCCTAAACAGACAGACACCTAGAGAGGAAAATACCATGCTGTAAGCCTTTGATGGTTGCTTTTGTTGTATTACTTCATTGAAAGGATGGTGAGGCATTGTAATAGGCTGCCCAGGGTAGTGGTTGAATTACCATTGCTGGAGGTGTTCAGGTGTGGGTGTGGCACTTGGGGATATGGTTTAGCGCTAAACATGGTGGTGCTGGGTTAACAGTTGGACTCGATGACCTTAGAGGTCTTTTCCAACCTCAACAGTTCTCTGTTTCTACGATTACAGCATGGGGTAAAATCATTGTCTCTGATAGCCACATAGTCTTCACACTGCAGCAAAAGGTGAAGACACTCTGTTTAAAACCTCATCTGTCACCGTGAGCGGAAAATAAAATGAAAAAGCTTTCCAGATAGGTTTACTACTTCAAACACAAATTTGCAGGAGGACCGTGCTTTTCCACTGTTCCCTTGATCACTAGTTGGTTGTGGTCTCCGTAGGGTGTACTGGTATCCTTTTGACAGCTGGGGTACAAGGCTGAGATAAGAAGTTATCCGGCCACGTGCACCAGTACCGGGACCAGTAGCAGCGCCAAACCCCAGCCTACCATCACCAGTGTAGCTAATAAGAAAAATGTGCTAGAAAATCAAAAATAATTTTGTTCTTATAAAGAAGCCAGGAATTGCCACAGAGTTACTAGGAGTTGATTTTGGCACGATCGTGGAAGATTATTGAGAAAAGAGAAGGAATTTAAGGATGAACTGTTACCAAAACTTCTGGCGCAGTCTGTCTGTGGTCAAAGTCGTGTAAACAACAGGACAGGGGACTCAGTAGGGGAGAAGCTGCGCGGGAGCAGAGGGAAGACAAACGGGCAGCAGCTGCCTTCGCTCCGCGGGCAGCGGAGCGGCGGGCGGTGCGCCAGGGCGCTGCTGCCGGCGAGGGGCGGGCAGGGCAAGTGATAAACGAGGCGCGATCGCCCCGACGGGGCCGCTCCCCCTCAGTGCCGCCGAGGTCGCGGACGGGAGCGGGTGCATTGGCCCGGGAAGGCACGGCGGGGTGGAGCCGGGTTCCGCGCTAGGCTCCCCGGGCTGTGTCGTTCGGGGAGGGCGGTGCCCAGCTGAGCTGAGCCCTGCTCCGTGCCGGCCGCCTTCAACTCGCCTCGTCCCGTCTCCGCGCCCGCCCAGGAACGGGGGGAAGCGCGGGCAGGAGGGCCGGCAGGAGGAGGGACAGAGCTGCCTCGCCCGAGTTCGCCCAGCTGTTCGCGATGGGACGCGGCACCGCCTGAGCACCTGCTGGCAGCCCCCCGCTCCTCTCATCCCTCGACGCCGCTATGGAGAGCCCCGCGGGCGGCAGCGCGGCCGCGGAGCCGGCGCCCCCCGGCGCGGAGCCGGAGCCGGCGTCCGGGGGCC
>VWPU01010663.1:0-13412 GCA_013398955.1 Callaeas wilsoni
TTTCTGTGGCGCTGGTTTCTGTGTTTCAGGGAGACATGAGCTGTGTCAGACTGAGGCAGGGCCCTGCCCGTGAAGAACCCGATTTTATGGCTGTGGGGCCCTTGCTTCTGCTGCCCTGCACTCTGCCTGGCAAAAGCTGCTGCTGGTTCTGTGCCATAACTCCTCAATTGCCAGTCCTGCAGTTCAGAGCTATTCCTCCCTTTTTCTTCAAGCTTTTATAGTGCTGGGTTAATTAATCAATTAAATTAAACAAAGGTTACACTGGCTGGCTGATAGTTATGAGCACTTTGCAACTTTGCAAGTGGGAATTGGTGTAAAAGCAAACGAGAAACGCTCACACTTCATGCCTGGGTTTGTTTTCTTTCTCCTGACATGTTTACGTGGTTTGGGGATAATGTTGCAATAAAGGAAGGAACTGGACAACACCAGGGAGCAGCTTTGGCAGCTTCAGCCCAGCTGCTCCCGGCCTGCAGCCAGGCTTGGAACGGGGTGCAACATCTGGAATCTTGGGCGAGGGTTCTGCAACATGGACAAGGCTTAATCTGGGACTGGCCGTGCTGCTGAGGGTGTCAGGGGTTTTAGGAAAACAGAGCAGACTTGGCCTTTGTAGGGAAAATCACAAGGCAGGCGTACACGAGGGGACGCAAAATCAAACTCAATCGCCGCCTATTGACCTCGACTCGAAGATGACCAGATCCAATTAACAACCCTTAATGGGGCTCGAGGCAGCCAGGAGTGACCTTCCCAAGGACCAGGTGAACTTTGACAGATGTGAGTTCACACAGAGCACGATAAAATGCAGGAACTCCAAGGCAGGGAGTGAGGAATTCAGCAAACCCACACAGAAAAACCTCTGCCGAGTCTGCTCCAGGGCAAAGCTGCCTGGGAGACCTCGGAAATCCATTTGTGAAGAGCAGGTGAGCCCTGAGTGTGTTCCAGGGGTTTAAAATGACTCTCATTAACTCCTTAAACGAGGAAGAGTTTCTGCAGTTTCAATAATGTGCCCAGAGGAGCAGTAAGAAGTAAGATTTAAGGAAACTTGAATCAAATCTGACTTTCATTTCAGCTTGCATATGATCAGCAGTGCTTTGTGGTTCAGGCATGAGGAGGGCGGCAAGAAAATCCAAAGCGCCCCAGAAATCCTAGTTTAAAAGCCCTGCTGTCTTAGGGAGGATAAAATCCATTTGTCTCCCCCTGAGAGCTGGACTTTGCAAGGACCTGATGCTCTCTTGAAACGTGGGATGAGGGACGAGCTTTGGGCTGCTGAACATTCCAGCCACAATCAGAATCCTGGGCTCCTTAAGGTTGGAAAAGCCCTCTGGGATCATCTCGGCCCAGCAGCACCACGGCGTTCCCCTCTAAACCAAGTCCAGGGGTTCACTGGGGTGCGAAGTGATGGAGCGGAGGGAGCTTTGCTGGGTGGGTTTGCAGCGTCCCGCGCGGGTCCGTGGATGAGGAGCAGGGCAGAGCAGGGGTTCCTGGAAGAACTTGACTCCAAATCCTTACACCAAGCCAAGAGAGCATTTCCTTCTCTGAAACACCTGCTCCAGCTCCCGCCCTGAGGTGAAGCTTGACTCCAAAACAAACAGAAACCCTGCAGCCCCACACGGGCACGTTAATTGATCCTAATGATCCCTTTAGAGTGGAAATCTGAGAGGGGTAACTCACGTCCATTCCTTCTGGAGAGGGAAATCCATTAAAATCCCCTTTGTGCCAGCGCTGTTCCCTGTGTCTGAGTGGTTTTGCTTAAATAAACCCCCCGGTGATCATTTCCAGAGCCACGGAAAGATGTTCGGGGAAAATGAGCACTCTGCTACCTACACCAGACTGCTTTTTTTGGTGTTTTTAGTTGCACAGAACTATCTTCTCTTTCTGAAATGTGAAGGAAAAGCCATATCCCTCCAGCTGTTGAGTTAAGCAGAGTCTTATTCAAATTACGTAGGGGGAAAAAAATGTCATAACATAATGAGAATCAAATGTTGGCTTCAGGCGCCTTCATATTCGAGGGCTTTAAAAAACAACAATAGCAACAAAACACTTCAATCTTTTATCTGCCAGTGGAAAATGGTCATTTAAATAAACATTAACTAAGCTGGGGAACTTTGATGTTGCGGTAGCAATTGGTTTCTGACAGAGAAGATAGTTAAAGTCTTATTCTTTTTAATAGGTAGCATTTTTAGAGGCAGATTATCTGAATTACAGCCCATAACTGCTCCTTTCCCGCCGCTGTTTCCCTCCGGGGACTGGGCTGCAGTGCCAGGGGAGGGCAGGGAAGGGGTTTGTGGCTGGCAGAAATTGAGACGAGGAGTCAAAGCACCCAATTGTCCATTTCCAGTGTTGATATGCAGGGACTCGATCGCACAAACCTGCGTTTGTTTGCTTTGGGGAAGAGCAAGGTGGAGAAATCCCTCGTGGAAGGTCCAAGGGGGTTGGAACTGCGTGATCTTTAGGGGCCCTTCCGAGCCGAGCCATCCCGGGTTTCTGGGATCCCGTGGGAATGGAGAATTGTCGGGATCTCGCCACGCACCCGCTCCGCTCCTGCTGTCAGGCTGGGCGCGATTCCCGTCTCTGAAATCAAGGCTGGCGAGTGCAGCGGGGCACCGAAAGCCGGGGAACGCAGCCCAGAGTGCGGCTGAAGGGAGCCGGCTCCCCGAAAGCACAGAGCAGCCAAGATCTACAGCCAGGAGGAAGGGAAGAAATTACTGACATCATGGATGTGATCTACGGGCAGGAGGAAGGGAAGAAATTGCTGATATCATGGATGTGATCTGCAGCAGGGATCGCAGCCTGGCCACGGCCGGGGAGGGCACTGAGGCGGCTCTGACGGAGCCCAAGGGATGCTCGGCGCGCACCTCGCTCCGACACCCCGGAAAGGCTTCCCCGGGATTCGCGGTGCTCGAGCAAACGGCTCGGGGGCTGCCGAGCCCCAGCACGGAACCCGCGGCGAGCTCCGGAATCCCGAATCGCGGGAGGGAGCGAGAGGGGAAGAACAAAAGGCTCCTTTGATGTGCTCACCCGCACGACGTTTAGCACAAAATGCAAATGTTCCCTCATGCCGGAGAACACCTATCGATACTAAGGCATACACGGAGAAGAAGAAAGGAGGAAGAACAAAATCCAACACTTAACAAGAGGGTAATTTAGCCTCTTGGCAAGTGCTTTAAGCCGAGTTCATGAAAAATTACTGGCACAATTGTTTTGCAGGGTTTCTGGGCTTTTATGCATAAACCATGCTATTGATTCAATGGGAGGCTCGTACTTGCTCAGGTGTACGAGAGCACGGGGGCACCGGGAAGGCGAGGGAGGACCGAAGTGTGGGAATTGGAGAGGGAGAAAAACCGTCCCCCTGTTGCTGCTACAAGTTCGGCTGCAGCTGTCAAACAGCTGGAACCCGTGCGGGCTGTTGATAAACCAGGGTGGGGACCACCTTGGGCAGCCCCTCCGGAGAACATGCAGGCACGCAGAGCTGCCAGGCTCCAGTCCTCCACCCAGCCCTTCTTGCCTCCTTGTTTTCTTAAGGAGCAAAAAGCCAGAGGGCACTGGAAGCCAGAGGATGGCCAAGAGAGAGGGAAACAAAATCAATTGGATGCTACAGCTACAGCAAATATTGCGGTCAGGGCGAGGGGAGGGAAGGAAGTGCCAGGAATAACTGGGGGGGGGTTGTTCCATGGCATTCCGATTTCCCAGCTATATTTCTGTTCCCTAAAAGAGAGGGAAGGGCTCCTGCAGCATCGCCTCGTGCACAGGAGGGGCACGGGGAGGGTCGGCAGGAGCCGTGCCAGGCAGGAGAGCTGGGCAAAGGCAAAGCCCTGGGAAGGAGAACAGGCACGGAGCACCCACAGCACTTGCACAGACACGCAGCACTTTAATTGCCTTCTATCCTCACTCAGCCCTCCATCTCCGCTGCTTAAGCTCGTTGTGTTCAGCACGCAGAGAGTCCAGCTGGTCCCAGCCCACGGCCTGGACACTCTTCCTGATCCCTTCTTCCCATGACATGGAAATGTAAAATAAAGGCCTAAAGAGGCTGCAGGTGACCATCCCACACCCAGTTCCAGCTTCACAGAGACCTTCCCGTGCCGTGGAGGGGGAGTGTGAGAGGGGGTGCTGCTCACACAGCTCCTGCTAATGAACACCCTCCTTTCTAATCTGCGCTCCCCCCACCTTGTGTTAGCACTGTTCTCATCACTCGTGAAGAGCTTTAATCTGATTATTTCAGGGACAGATCTCTCCTGCACATCTGCAGCTGCACAGGTTCTCAAGGGAAAAGGCAAATTAAGTTCTGCCCTGGACAGTGATCACAGTTCCAGCTCGAGAGGGCAAATCTGAGCTGCAAAACCTGCTCTCAGTTCAGTGTTCTTACAGAAAAGCACCTCAATTCTCCTCTTCGCATTTCCCAATCTGCAAAGTGGGAATAAAACCACCCACTTCTCCTGGAAATCCTGGGGATGTGCCCTGGAGAGGGCCGCACGCCCCTGGAGTAAATGATACCGTTAGAGATGAAAGCATTTTGGGCTGTTTCAGGAGCTCATTCTCAGAAATGTCAGTGATTTGTGAGTTTCTGTATTTGTGATGCGGCATTTCCTCGCTCCATTTGCAGCAGAGACTGAATTGCCAGGACGATCACAGCCACTTCTGCTCCCAATCCTAGAAGAGGATATTGGTTTTTGAAGAGAGAAATAGAGCCTAGGCTTTTCCTTTTCCAGAAAATCCTATTTGTTTTGTTTTTATTCTTAAAATTACTTTGGGTTAATTACGGAAAATCTGTGATAAATTTTTTAGCAATTGCTGCAGAATTTATTGATGCAGAATTTTCTATTTCACCAGCTGCTGCTTTTTTAGGACAGCAGAAGTTTTTCCTTGCTTTTGTTTTACTTCTAAGAGTTCACTCAAGTTGACAAACCCAAATCACTGCCAACACCCAGTAATTCACTTCAAAACAAAAATGACATCATCAGCCATGACCACATCCATCCTTCCTCCTGCTGCCAGTGCCACAAGGATAAAGCAATAGCTCAAAACTGAAATATTGCCTTGCACAGCTTTTATAGTCACAGAATCCCGGAATGGTTTGGGTTGGGAGGGACCTTAAAGCTCATCCAGTGCCACCCTCTGTGCTCCAGGGACACCTCCCACTGTCCCAGGCTGCTCCAAGCCCCGTCCAACCTGGCCTGGGGTGATTCCAGGGATGGGGCAGCCCCAGCTGCTCTGGGAATTCCATTCCAGGGCCTCCTCACCCTCCCATGGAACAATTTCCTCCCGATATCCCATCTAAACCTTCCCTGCTGCAGCATGCAGCCGTTCCCCACTGTTCTGTCACAAGACAGATTTGGGGCCCTGTTCACCAAGAAACTGCAGCCAAAGCGCTCTTCTTTATAAACAAATTAAATTATTTTATTGACTAATAACCACTCTTGACCCGTTCCTCACAGACTCGGCCCATTCCTTTCCAAGCTGCTCTGCACCCGGCGCTCGCTGCGAGGCTTCAGGGGCAGCCAGAGCCGCCCTGCACAGGTGGTCACGGGCTGGGTGACAAAGGACCTCGTCGTGCCCGGTTCGCACCAGCCGGGTGAGGATTCCCCGGTGCTCCCCGGCTCCTGCACGGCAGGAGGTGTAGGAAGGAGCCTGTCCCCGCTGTTCCCCCAGCGCGGGGCTGTTGCAGACATTTCCTGCTCTGTCTCACAATCCCAGCGAGGCTTCCTGCCCCGATGAGATAAATGCAGCCACGCTCGTGATTATTCTCCAATGTTTCCAGCATCTCGCGGAGCTGGGGATGGCGGCAGAACGGGCTCATTTTTAACGTGCTGTAAATGGCTTTTCCCCCCTTCGTTAAAGCAGAATAATGGTCACAGCATAACGAAATTAATGCCAAGGCAGAGCCCCCCAGCCCAGCTCCGCTCTCAAGGTAATCACATTTCAAACCCGTGGTCTGCCTTGTGTTTGTCTTTCCAACATACGCCAGGCAGTTTGGGGAGTTATTTAAACTGTGGGGTTTTGCAGGAGCAGGCTGGGAACGGGGACTTGGCCAGGACAGCTGGGCTCGGGGCAGCGGAGGAGCAGCAGTGGGGTCCCAGCAGGGCACAGCCCTTCCCTCCGGGAGCTGCCGAATTTCCCCTGGGGTGAAACACCTGTAAAAGGGTGATTTTAGCTCTCTGTGAATGACGCCTCGCGAGGAGCCTGATTCGAGAGCTGAGGGAATCAGCCTAAAAGCAGCCCAGACAGCCCACTCAGAAATGAATTTTTCCATAATTAGGCCACAAAGTGGAAAGTCCTCTTAACACTGCATTACTGAGCACCTGAAAGGAGAGAATGAAAAGTTTCTCAAGGGGCCACCAGACCTGGAAAAGCAAATCACTGAGGCCAAAGAAAATGAGATTAAATTGAACCTCTGAAATGCAGTGTGTCTATTGACCTCCCTCATACCAAGAGCTTTCTTCATGTTCCTGTTCTTAAAAAAAGGGGAAAAAACACTCCAGGAAAATGCAGTCTGCTCAGCAGATAGCTGGAGGCTGAGTTGGATTTGAATTTTGATCAAAGTTTCCCTCATTTGCCATGCTTTCCTGTGTCTGCACTCCCAATCTGCCTCTTTTGCTTAAAATAATGCTTCCCATATAGGGAATCGTAGCTGCCATACATAATAAGGAAACCTGGGCTCCTGAAAATGTCGTTTGTGCTGTCTTGTGGTTCTTCTCCAGAATCCAGGCTGCTGGAAAAGGAGCATCAGGAGTCCTCTGGCTGACCCTGCCCACGGGGGCTGCTCAGGGTGGGCACCCTGGCACTGCCCCCACGCCACCCCTCTGCCTGTCTGCGCCCCCAGCTTCTCCACGAGGCAGAGAAATGTTAATTTCCAGCACACTGCACAATCTCCTCACTCCTTGAGTTGGAATAACGTCACCTCCAGTCCTTTCCTCCTGTTTTTGTGACACGAGGAGCAGCACAAACAGCAGCAAACGAGGAGTGTGGCAGAGGAACCCCCTGGGAAGGGCCCTCCCCAATCCCCATCCTCAGGGATGGGCATTCCTGCCACGGCAAAGCTGCAGGTCGCTGGTTTGCTTTGAGGAATTCTCCAGCGTGGGCCAGGCTGCTGATGGAATTTTTAAATAATGCACCTTCCTTGTGCCTCCCTACGCCCTCCTCACACCCGAGACAGCAGCGGGGTGACTTTGCAGCTTTGTGCCAGCCAACACCAGGGCAATATTAAATATTGAATATTAGATATTAAATACTAAATGAAGAAAACATCCAGTGGGGAGGAATGAGGGGGAGGATTGTCCAGCTGGCTTGGGTTTGGTGCTGTTTTTCCTGCCTTGCCAAGGGCAGTGTCCCACCGAGGTGCCAGAAAATCTTGGTTTTGACTGAAAAGCCATTCCAGGGTGCCAGGAGCAGTCTGGGTCAGGGCACGTGCACCCATGGAATGATCTGCTGGAGATTTGTACACTCGGCTGAGTGAGGTGCTGGCTCTCCCTCCTCGGGCTACTCACGCCTCATCACAGGGCAGATCTGTGCCACCCAAAGCACAAAAACCACAGAAACCTCCTCCAAACCCTGCAATCCACTGCAGTATTTTAAAATATGGATTATCTCCAGCTTCTGCTCCTCTTCATGGTTCCACCTCATTTGTCTTGCTACTCTAATTTCCTTAAATGTGTGTTTTCTTTACAGGCTACTAACGACAGACAACTTGAGGCAATCAGCTGGAGTTTATGCATCGACATCGAGCTTTGGTAGCTGGGAATTCATTTCCAGGGTATGGTGAACTTTAATGAACTTGGAAATTGGATCATTCTCTTGTGTTCAGGGACACGCAGGAGTCTGAGGGAGGGCTGCCCACAGGAAAGGTCCTTGGAACAATTTCCAGATGAAAATGCAGCTCGATCAAGCTTTGATTCTCACACTCTGCCTCTCCTCTCCCACGCTGCATTTGAGGACATGGTTTGGTGGTGAACATGGTGATGGTGGGTTCTTGATTGAACTGCATGATCCTACAGCTCTTTTCCAACCTTAACCATTCCACCATTCCATGATTTTGCTGTGGCCATTTTTTGGCCACATTCTCTTTTCCCAAAGAGCCACCAGACAGTCCCTGATCTGCCACCTCACAGGAAACCTGAACCCAGCACCAAGGGCTGCCTGGGCACATGGATTGATATTTTCCCATTTTTTAACAGCTTTTTTGAGATGTGACATCCTTAATGTAACTTTCATCTCAGAAACACTCAGGAGTGCTGCCACAGAATTTGTCTCTCCAGCAGCACCTGCTCTCCTTGACTGATCTGGCAGATTTTTCTTTGGAACGACTCTGTCCCTTCACGGGTTTGTGTTCTGGGGAAGGTCAGGGTACTGCCCTGCACTCTGCATTATCTCCTCCCCGAGTCCCCTGTCCCTGCAGCAACCCCACCTTCAGCACCTTTCCTGCAAGGCTCTGGCACTCCCAAATCCAGCTGAGACTTCTCGGGACTTTAATTAATGAGATAACAAAAGGGAAAACACCCAAAGAGTGAACCCCCGAGTCGAACACTTTATCTGCTCTTTGCAGCTGCATCTTTTTTCCTCCTTTTTTTTCTTTTTTTTTTTCCTTTTTTTTTTTTGGGAGCTGCACTCCCGGCCCATCAATACTGTTTCTCATTAAATTAAATAGCTTATTGACTGGAGAGAGCCGGAGCCACGCGGCCGACGGGATCCGCGCGCGGCACCTTCCCCGTGCAAACAACCACAGGTCACTGCACAGTAAATCAGCTGGTAATGGAGTTTGAACTCCGGGAATCACTGCTGTGTACCCTTTTTATTTGTTTTTAATTTGTATCAACGGTAATTCTGTCGCTTCCAATTTATGTGACGGCCGCGGGTTGCGGCGCCGCGGAAGCCCCATTTTTCTTCTCGTTAAGCGTTGAGCTCTCGGCGCCGTGGCAGCCGAGGCCCCCCCGGCTCGCGGGGTTCAGGTGTCTCGGCACCCTGCCCTGCCTTCCTTCCCTTGCTGTTCCATCAGCAGCACCCCCAGGATCTTTCCTCATGGAAGCGGGGTCAGGCCTCGGAAGGGGCTGCCCAGGTGGAGGCCCCATCCCTGGAGGTGTCCAAAGGACACTCAGGGCTCCGGGCTGGTGCCGAGGTGGGGATCAGACACAGCTCGGACTGGATGATCTTGGATCTCCTTTCCAGCCTCAAAGGCCCCGCGATCTGTTCTCCCTGGAGGCGCGAGCCGGCCCAGCGCAGTTTCCCCCTGCACATCACGGAGTGCCTGGGGCCAGCGGCGCTGGGAACGGCTCCAGCTCTGCCTGCAGTTGCTCCTGACTGCGTGACCGCGGCCAGGGAATGTCCCGTGATATTCCCATATCCCCTAAAAGATTTGCACGGACAGGGGTGTTTGCTGGAGCCGCTGCCAGGAGGGGAGGCCCAGCTCCCCGGGACTGTGTGTGCTTCCCCGGCTGCACCAGAGGCCGTGCAGAACACGTCTGTTTGCAGAGTCACACGCACACGTTTCTCCTCTACAATATTTTGGGAAGCTCCACAGACGTGTTAGGAAAGCTGTCACTTGCACAAACTTCCCTGCAACCGGAGTGTGATTTTTTTTCAGAGCTATTAATCGAGGGCTAGAGCGGAACCAGCTTGGCAAAAAGGAACAAAAACAAACACCCATGAACTTCGAAGAGGAACCAAAGGAGCGCTCGAGCGAGGTGCAGTGAGGGGTTAAACTCCACTCAGGTGTTCATGTGGCCCGGCTCAGCTGGGGCTTTGGCCAGAGGTTTGGCTCCAAGCAGCTGCCATCACTCCCAGCCCGTCCTGCTCCCCGCAGTCACAGGGATAACGACGCCACCACCACGGTGGAGTTTCCTGTCTCGGGCAAGGGAGGAAGAGGCTGAAGGGCAGGAGGAGCAGGGATGGCACTGGGCAGTTCCCTTGGGTATGAATTTGTCTGTACTGAACTGGCAAGGAACACAACAGGAGGAGATTCCAGCTGCTAATGAGGGTCTGGAGCGTGCCGGGAATGTTCCTGCCTAAAACTCAGGGTCTCCAAGGATTTTGCACCAGCACAGGCTGAGGCTGGGCTGCTCCATCCAGACACGGAGACGCTTCTCACTCCTTGCTTTTCCTTCCCTTTCATTTCCTACAATCACAGAATGGTTTGCTGTGGGAGGGACCTTAAACAGCATCCAGTTCCAATCCTGCGCCGGGGCAGAGACACCTTCCACGAGAGCAACTTCTTCAATCTGATCTAAATGAGAGATTTTCTCTGGTTGTGTGAGTCCCTCCAACAGGCCAAGGACGTGAATGGATTTTGTGACCACTTCTCTCTCCCAGCAAACAATCCTGAGTCCCAAAACCATAAATCAGAGCCTAATGGATTGTCAGGGATGGGCTTTGGCCCTTCGTACGTTTTTTAATTTGCTTTTAATTTGTATTGATCTCCTTCCCTTTGGCTCCCATCCCTCCCGTGCCAGCAGGTCAGGGGTGAGCTGAGGGGGGATAATCTCCCAGGAACACAGAGCAAGGTAAAGGAGGTGTGTAAATCCCCGTGCGGGGCTGCGCTGCCCTCAGCCCGGAGCAGGAGCCCTGGGGCAGCCCCAGCTGTGGGTGGCACCACCTGGGGACTGTCCCTGGCAGGGGGTGGCATTCCTGGGCCAGAAGCCACAACCCCCTGCGCAGGTGGGGCTTCACCTGCCGGGGAAGGACCCGGGAGCAGCAGGAGAAGCAAATGTTGCTCTTTAAATCCTCAAACTCCTCTCAAACTGGGACTCCCCAGAAGAGGAGCCTTTGTTTATTCCCTGCTCCTGCTCTGCTTTGCCTGCACCAGCTCAGAGCTTGCTCGGTGTGAGAACGTCGGGATTTTTAGGCTGTTAATGCCAATCACCAGCAGATTTCCAGCTTCCCATTGACTCAGGAGGAAAAGCTGCCTGCTGCCCACACCGAGGCTGCCCGGTGCAGCTCGAGCAGCAGGCGAGGATGGGCTCTGCCTCAGCTCAGTGCCACCCCCGGGGTGCTCTTCCTCCTCCCCTCGGCTCCCCTGGCAGAGAATAAACCCCAGATAGGAAATGACTGATGGAATATCCACGATAAACCATTTACAGCTCAGCCCCAGCCACGCAAAGTGCCGTCAAGCTGTCCTGAGAAAGAAGTGCATGAATAAAAACCCTGATCCGCACACAAACAGAAAAGGGTTGAATTCTTCAAATAAATGGCTCCCAACAAATAGATTGACCGGCTCTCATGAGCGGCTTAGGCCCTCGAGCATGAAGATTATCAGCCCCATGTAATTTTCTCCTGGTTGATGTAGCTGCAAAGACCATTCATATTCATATAAATGTCTAATGTCTAATCCTCTAATCTAATCCTTTTTTTTTTTTCCTTGCTCGTGCTAAAGCTTCCCAGCCTGGGCTCCAAAGCCCTCTTAGCCATGGAATTATTGATAAATTACTGCAGAGAGGAGGAGCACAGCACAGACACCAAACCCACCAAGCTCTGCCTCCTCTGCAAGAGTTGGAATTTCTCTGTTGCATGAGTTTGAAGGACAGTTGCAGGTGTTTTTCCCTCCCTGATACTTTTCACATCCTGGCCCAGTGCTGGAGTGAGGTGGTTTCTCCTCCTATGAGACTTTTAGAGAGCTTGAGGAATGGTCTCACTTTACAACAAGTTAATTCAGCTCCATTTGGGCAAATTAAAAATATAAACCAAAAAATGGAAAATATGAAACAAAAATACAAACATAAAAACATCCTACAGATAATGACGGAATGGTTTGGGTTGGGAGGGACCTCAAAGCTCACCCAGTGCCACCCCTGCCATGGGCAGGGACACCTGCCACTGTCCCAGGCTGCTCCAGCCTGGCCTCGGACACTCCAGGCATGGGAGCAGATGCAGAAGCAGTAAAATCCCAGCCCCCAAGCCCAGCCTTATTTCTGCCTTCCCCTGCCCTGTGTGCAGCCCCACCTTTATTTATGGATGTTCCTTCTGTGCTCGCTCGGGGGAAAGATTTGTACCATGGGCAGGAATTATAAATCCAGGCACAGTTTGTGGCCTCTGAGCGTTTCTATAATAAAAATTATCATCCTGGAACTGGTTTTCATTTGGAATTAGGCTGAGGCTCATCAATGCATTATCTCACTTAGACCAACAAATAAGCATCAGACGGGAACTTCTTTCAAATCACGGCGGGCTTGGAGCAGTTTTGCAATCCTGCCCTAGAGCAGCAGACTCAGTATCCCATTTATTGGTCCCTGAGGCCAGCCAGTTCCCCATTAACTTTTACCTCCAACTAATAGCACATTCAAAAGCAATTTTGTGGGCGACTCTGAGACTTTATGCTGCTCTGGGTTTTTTTCCCCTTATAAATTATCTTTTTGCTTGATGATATGGAATTATTTAGATGACAACTCCCATTAAAAGAACCTGTGCTCTTACAGGAAAAGACATTTTTTCCCAGACAACACCGCTATAAAATTGTTCTAAATCTACTGAATTCACAGGACAGAGTTTTGCCACGATTAAAAAGGAAGGGAGACTTTTCCATTTGAATATTGCTCTTTTTGATAGCTCAAGCACACATTTCCAAGTCAATAAGTTTTCAGCTGCGTTGTCAGACAAAGCTGGTTTGTATTATAATTCTCCCCTTTGCTTTCCACAGATACGGAATGTTTTGTAAATAGAATTTATTTGTAAAATGTCGCTTTCTGCCCCTGTTATTGGACATTTAGTGCTGTTCGAGCCTGGCCATGGACAGAAGGACAATGCCCCCACTTGCTCCTGGAGCTCTTTTTGCTCAGCTGCATCAGCTGCACTCAGTCGTGCTAAAGAGTTTTCTGTGGGTTTGTGTGAGTGAATGCACGCCCATGTCCTTCAAACACCTCCAGTGCTGGAGGCAGCAGCTCCAGCTCGACAGGAATCTTTGGGAAATTTGTGGAGAGAAATTTCCCCATTAATGCAGAGCTGCAGTGCAGGTGAGGGCAGAGCCGTGGAACCACAGACGGTTTGGGTGGGAAGGGACCTTAAAGTTCACTCAGGAGCGACACCTTCCACTGCCCAGGGTGCTCCGAGCCCTGTCCAGGCTGCGCCGGGCACTCCCACACGGGAGGAGAGCTCTTGTCACGGAGCAGGTGACAGGGAGGGAGCCCGGGTGGGGGACACAAGGCAAGCAGTGCAGAGGGAGCGGCTCAAGAGCTCCTGAAAGAGAGTCCCTGGCAGAGACGCTCCGTGGGGTGAGTGCTGAGTTACTCAGGGCCGGGAAGGACCTCCAGAGCACGGGTTTAGAGAACCCCCAGTGCCGGGAAGGACCTCCAGAACAGAGCGCGGGTTTAGAGAACCTTCAGCGCCGGGAAGGACCTCCAGAGCGTGGGTTTAGAGAACCCTCAGCTCCGGGAAGGACCTCCAGAACAGAGCGCGGGTTTAGAGAACCCTCAGCTCCGGGAAGGACCTCCAGAACAGAG